>WBNM01015590.1:36542-141756 GCA_013399055.1 Ramphastos sulfuratus | reverse complement strand
GGGAAAGGAAAAAAAAAAGCAAACAGGAAACAGAAAAAGAAAGGAGAAAAAAAAAGGGGAGGAAAATAACACCAAACTATTAAAGACAAACTAACAAACCCAAAACAAAACCAACAATAAGCCAATTTGATTCACATCAGTGTGAAAAGAGCAGCAAAGGCAAACAAGAACTCACAGAAATAATCAAATTACCTATAAAATTAAGCAGCCTTTCCAGCAATTTGTCTATAATTTCCAAAGGTAAATCTCTTTTGCTATTGTGCATATGTGCAGCACTCAACATTGTAGAGAATATCTCCACATTCCCACTCTTGACAAAAAGCACAGTCCTTGGAATAGCTTCCAAGAAATGTCTTGCAACTAAACAATTCTAGCAAATAAACCTAATGAACCTAAGCACCAAAAAACTCCAACCAACCAACCAACCAACCCACCCTTAAACAACTGCAGAACATTTACCACTTTCTTTGGCTTCCAGTAGGTTCTATTAGTTATTACTTTCTTTGAAAAAGCTCCAAACCAGCTACCAAAGGATATGAAAGAATGGTGCATTCATCAGTGTCTTCATCTGGCAGCCAGAGGAGAAGAGATACAACACATACAGTTTAAATAAATACTTATTAAAATCCCCTTCTGTTGGTAAATTGAAATGTTAAGGTGAGGCCTGTCATACCTACCTGAAGTCCATTTCTATGATAAGCAGTGCTAGTCTTGCTGATTTAAATTCAGTTAATGATAATCCACAAGGTTTTATTCTAAGTGCTTCATTCATCATTTCTACATTACCTGAAGGTGCAGCCAGAAGTAGAGAAGAGATGCCATTAGAGCAGGTGTGCTCTGTATTGTCCTTTTATTGTACATTCAGCTCATTAACTCTGACTGGTGTCCTAGTGTGGGTCAGCTTCAGAATGATTAATATTGCTACCCTCTTCCTAACATGCACCAGACTTATCATTCACTTAATGGTACTTTATATAAAATAAAGATTTATATCTTGGCATGCCTTGTTTTGTTTTTAAATATCCTCTTTTCTATGCTCTCATAATAAGTGCAAAGAAGGATCTGCCAAGGTTTGGCACAGTTAACAGGAAAGTACCCTCCTGCAGCTACCACAAGAAAGAGGTGGCATTTATTTCACTGATGTTTTAACAAGCAAATCCTTCTGGAACTCCAAAAAATCTCCACAGGAAAACTGCACTAAGTCACCGGCTTGCTTACTTATTGGATGGACTACACTGATCTGTTTGCAAAATTCCAGTGACCTCTCAGTCTGAAGAGCCTTCGTCACATATATTTAAACTATCTGCACTCTCAGTTCTGACATCTTCTAATTACATTGTCCAAAAAAACTTCAGTGTAATTCTTTATCTCCATCTTTATCCAACTAAACACAATCCAATTTACACCTGTCTTTCAGGTGACTACTTCAGTTGAGCTTCTTTGTGATGGTCTTGAAGAATATAAATAGTTAAAGCCAGGTATTTTCTGCTCATTGACTTGGACAACTTGCTGTTTGGCTCTGCTTTTCCTTTTGCCACTGTGCTTCTGGTTTTAATTTCAATGTATTCATCATCTATAGTGCACATACTCTCTCACACTTTGTCTAATGCAAATTCATTCACACCTCAGTGGTATAACTGAAGAGCTCATATTTGTACAAGCAACAAACACACTGCAGAAATGTGAATAAATGTCATCCAGAAGCACTATGGTCCAAGCTCTTTTGAACAATGAAGTTACACGGAGAGCAGGTCAGAAGCCTGACATATGAACTTCTAAACTACTAAGGGGCTTCCAGTTGGAGATACCGAAGAACCTTCTGTGAGACTCAGACAAATCCAGTTAAGGTTGTCTAAGCCACAGGACATGCAGAAGTCACCATTTGTGCATATGTTGAAAGTTCCTTCTGCTTCATTAACATGTTAAGATGAGCTGTATGTTCCTACTTCTCTCCGTATTATTTTTACAAAGACTGGAATTTGTACTGCTATAGCAGAAGTGCAACAAAAATACATTATTAACTTTTAATAAGAGTTATTTCATATTCTGCTATGTTAAATGATCCATTCCCAAGTCAAAAATTAGGAACGGTAAAACCAAACAAACCCAGGGTTTTCAGCTCACTCTAAACTCTCTAATGTTTTCAACTTAAGCTTTTAAGACACAGATGGTTATTTAGAGATGGTAAAGCACTCCACTGCACCTACAAAGAAAGAACTCAGTCACCACTTAGCCTATGCCCAGGTAATTACAGGCTGCAGAAAATCTGCAAGGGTATAAGCAGATGGTTGTGTCTCAGCTCCATTCTATCTATTCCAGTTTTAATCATGTAAAGCTTTATTAGACAAAAACACATAGATGTGGTCTTTCTCTTGACAGGTATATATTTAAACAAAGACAAAGCAAGGTCAGTAAGGACAAAGAGATTTTGGGCAGAGATAACAGGGAAGATTGAACTCTTAATGTAAAACAAAGGGTGGCATAAGCCTCCCAGATTTCTGGAACTGAAAAGACACACACAAGCTATATTCCCTGCCACCTGCTCTTAACAGCACAGAGAGAAAAGGAGGTCAGGAGTCAGCATACCATGACGACATCAGCTTTAAATGCCTCAAAGGAGCAGGTTGTTCTTTGACTTCCCTTTTACAGTAATTGTTGTGCCAGAGACTGACTTTATAATTATCTTGTATTCATGAGTTTTTCTCCTCTCTGACTACACACAGCAAACTGGCTGTTGATTAGAACTATATTCAAGCATCCCTTGGTATCCAAGTCATCTGAAGCATGAGAAGGTAATTTAATTTTCACTCTTCCAGTCCCACAAGCTGCACTCTGGGGGACAAAAGAAAAGGAAGCAGTCTGTGGGGCTCAGCTACTCTCCTTATTAGCTTAGTGACACAAAAAGAGATGAACTATGAATGACTGCTGCCTCCTTGAGCTGATTCTCATCAGCTTATGCTTCCTTTACACCCAGAAGATTGCGATGTCAGTCAGTTACGAGTTTCTGACATTGAATATGTCACCTTGGAATGCAAAAGCAGCTGTGAAACACAGCTAGTCACTAAAATATCCAAGTCTTTCTTTATCTAGCATTTGATTAAAGGGGTCATAAATCTTTTTTTTCACCTAAAAGAAAGTAGCTCATGTGATGGTAAGATGGAGGCAAACGCCACCAAAAACAGATCCTGTGAAATGCTAGATCAAATTCAGTGTTCAGTGAGAGGATCTGACACAAAAAGTCCCAGATTCGGATGCAAACCAGACAGCAGATATCTCAATTCATTAAACAACAGGAGGTAATGGTGAAAGAGGGTAATGTGCCTCAGCAACGAGTCTACAAAACTTCCGGTCTCATTTATATTTGATACTAAGTGAAGAACATTTTATCTGTGAAAGTTTTTCAGCAAATCCACTCCACAGACATATAAAAGAGAACTGGCTTTGCTGTCAACAGAATTAAAAAGGTGTTTGCTAAAAAAGAAATGCATCTAGGGCTGAATTGTGTAAGCCCTTCCCTTTGTGTCAAGCAATCACAGTGTCCATGTTTCCTGCTAAATCCTACTATATTCCAATTCTGTGATTAAAACTATTTTTTCCAGCTCAAAAAGACTGAATATTTGTTTCAAACTACTGAACCCTCTACAACTCAAAATCATACTGTAGGGAAGAGATCAAGATTCTTTCTTTTTATTTTTTTGGTAGAATTTACAAAAACTCTGTCAGAAAGGCACATAAGGTCACTGCTTCACTGCTTGATTTACACAAATTATGTTAAACTTTTTCTGTAAAATTGCTGCAATAATTTCAAAATGGTGCATTATTGTCTGTGATTACAGAAACTGAACTCTGTTTTGGTGCCTTCTGTGTTTCAAGGACTGTATGACAAGACCATGCAAGTAAATATTAATCAGCAGAAAGTAACTGCTGTTGAAGTTGAAGTGCTCTTGAATTAAGATGCAGATAACAACTGAGGTGACAAATCTGATGCTTACTGGAAATCAGAATTGCAGACATTTATAAAAGTGTCAGAGACAACTTCAGAACGCCACCAGTTTTATTCAGAGTTTGTATTTGTTTCAACTTTCAGAAGTCAACTCGGGAATGTCAGACAGCACAGAAGGGAGAAGTATCAATAAAGAGAACAGAGACCTTCTAAAAGCATCTGCAGTATGACCTCATATAAGTGCACTATGAATTTTAAGCCAGACCTTCAACTGAGACAAAGTTGTCCAACTCTAACAAGATCAATACCATTATCTTTGGTTCACAAAACTTTTGAGATAAAGTTGTCCCCTCGTTCTGCGAATAAACCATAACAAATTCTTTGATCTGCATAGTAATTGAATAATTACCTGATTAACATGAAAGCAGATATCCAGTGATGTATGTCTGTATGTTCATTAGCAGCAACATTTCCTGATACAAGTGATTGGAGAAATCCCAATTTGATAAATAAGAGCAACTTCCTTTTCCCCTTCAAGAGACTGAATAGGAACAGATTTCTGAAAAAAAATTAAAACTCGGTGGAGATTAGCCTCAAAATAAAAGCCTCATTCAAAAGGCCAGCTTGAACATGTGATTATGAGGAAATTAATTTCCTGACATTTACAGGCTCTTGTAAAACCTATAGATGCACATCATGACTTAGATTAACTTTATTTTACAGTGATATTGTGCAGAATCAAGGAGTTGTAGTTCTTTAATATCTTTTGGGATTGGTGCTTAGTGTTAAACAGGTTTTATGGACAGAAAAAAACAGCCCTCTAATTTAATGTCTAGTCACTCACCTTGTCTTCGGTGACTGTTTAATAGAAAGTGAATTAAGGACATTACTGAAAACATCAAATGACACAGAAGTGGACCCACGTGTGTTTTAATTTCCCTTTCTAGCTGCAAATTATAGCAGCTATCAAATGGCTGGCCCTCTGTAAGTTAAGATCTGCTACGCATACATGCTCCCCCAGAAAACATACTGCCTTAATTTATGTTTACACTTTGATCAGCGCCACACAGGGCTTGATACTGTTTGTAAAATATGCCAAGCACAATTTTCAATGGAAACAGTCTCATCCTGCCCAGCAACTCACCCTGTTTTCTGCACTGACCACTGTTTTAAAATTCTGTTAAGCCAAACACATTTCTTTTCCAATGCACATTTTAGACACATTTTTTTAGTTTTTCCTTCACTGCTGGATGCTGTTCTATACTCAGCATTGATGTACTTATTGACCATGAGATGCAAACCTGAGTGCGCACCTGTAAAACCTTAATGACATAAATGAGAATAAAGAAACTTGGCAGCTCTTTTGGATTACACATCCTTTCTACTTATCCTTTCAACTGGCATTTATACTTTAAAGGCATGATGATGCCAGAAAAGCATCTGCTTCCAAGTGTCCACAGTGACAGTTTGAACTCCAGTGCTTCTCAATCTTTGACACTAGGTGTGCATTTCTGATAAAATCAGCTGGCACTTTTGCTGCTGATTTCCATGAGATCAAGATTCCATTCTACTCCTGTTGGCTAACATGATTTCAAATGGGAAGGATTATTACAAATGTGAGCTATCATATGGCTTAGCAAGTTATCTTGCTATAAAGTCATCACAGAGATTCCTCAACTGGAGCTAGATGGATGAAGATTCTTTTTCCCCCTGGAGAAATTAAGGGGTCTTTTTTCTCCAGGCTCTGATGCTCCTCTCTGAGCATGGAGCAGCCTAACAGTACCTGAGAAATTCTGCAGCATAAAGCACTGATCACTGCACTGTACTCACACTAGTGTCACATTCTGTAGTTAAGCCGTGCCTAAGAGGACTGGATAGTTTCGACAAAAAGACTGGTGTAAGATTGACTTAATTAGCTTATTCCTAGTCCCTTAAATTCTGTATCTTAATGCTCACACCAGAATGCCTTCTGTGCTTGGCACCACACATACACAAATAATTCAAGCCTTGAGAGGTTTGCAAGCTGGGAAGATGAGACAATAGACAAGAAGGGGAAGAGTCACAGAGATGTTAACAGCATTTGTTGAGGTCACACAATCCCTCAGTGCAGATGTGGAAAGAAAACAGAAATTACACCAGGTAATTTCCAGCTCTGATCTCCAGGCTAGGCCAGAGCCATTCAATAGACCATGGAAGGCACAGTTCCAGTGCTAAGAGGCCGCTCCTTCAAATTCTTGGCTTCAGGAATCTGAGACATATTAGCCCATAAAGTAAAACCCCATAAAGTAATTCTTCGAGGTTTAAAAAAATCCAGCAAACCTTGCCAGATTGATTGGAAACCTCCATCTGTAATGATCCATCTGCAACAGATCATACCCATTGCCGTGAAATGAAATCATCACCTTGCTCTCCCCTCCAAACTGTGTGGCAAGTCTGTCAACAAATATATTCCCTCTGAATATGCAGTATTTGACCATCACAGTAAACTGCTCGTTCAGAATGCAAGTTTTCTAATATTGCTCACCTTTCCAGTCCACAGCACTTGATACGGCATTCATGCTAAGCGAAGATACAGCAAAAATATCAGCATAGTTGGACAGTCTGGTTATTAAAGAGCAAATGTGGGGCCAAATTTGGCCCAGTTCAAAGACAGACTGTAGAGACTCAGTCTTAAGGTCATTCTTAACAGACTTCAAATCACATATGACTTGTCTCAGCTTTGCTACTAACCAGCTTTGGCACGTGGCAGCTGAAAGGAAGTGATGTCAATCCAGATTTTCAGAACTTGACAGTCTAAAAGGAACCTAAAGGCATAGAGTTATGTGTTCCTTTTAGGGTGGTATTCTTAAAATCACATATAAAGTCCATAAAAACTCTTCTAGCAAAGTATTTTATACCCCAAATGGCAAATTGTACTTCTGTGTCACTTTAGAACCACTCAGACCTAACTGGACCCCACAGGACAGATGTATCTTCATGCAAGTTCTTCGAAACACTGTGAAACTCCAGCACAAATTACAGCAGCAGACCTGGCATAAATGTTGCAGCAGTCAATCATTTTTTGTTTTAGTAAAATACAAGTAAACAAAAAACACATGGCTATAGAACCAGGTGTCTCAACCCTTTTTATATAAACAAAATATGAGTTAGGTCGCTTTACTAAAATTTGGCAGTCACAGACACTTCCTACATTTCCTAAGGGCCACATCATCTTGAATATGAAGTTAATATGAATTGAAGAGAATTATATTAGAAACTGTTCCACTTGGAGTAAAACAGAGGTTTTTCTGGAAAAAAAGTACTCCTGACTCTGCAACCCTGGTGGACACTAGAACTTTCTCACTTGAGCAACCAACAGTCTCCAGTGAAAGGGACTGGACTGAGGTCTGGAGCAGTGAACTGATTAACAGAGACAGAGTCACTCTCTGTATTCCTTGATTATTTGTGCTAGTTTTCAAAAGGAATCTGTAGATTCAAACAAACTGCATGCAAAAGCAGCCTGAAAAATACCTCAACAAGTCACTCAAGTAAGCGCAGATCACGAATGCAGCCTGAGTCCTTACCAGCTCTTGAACAGCACCACAGCGTATTGTCAAAAGCAGCCATTCCCTAACTCTCAGTGGGCTTCCATCAAAACAAGGTGGATGTTTGTTGCACTCGCCCTCAGGGAAATACTGCAGCCCAGACACAAAAGGTGCTTGCAAGAATTCAGAATGTGCCTCACACAACCAAGAGCTGTCTCAGTCTTTAGTTTTACTTAGGGCAGCTGCTCATGGGCTTCTTAAGGATGTGTGAGACCTTACAGAGCTCAGCACTGCAAGTCCTGCCATGCTGTCCAACTTCTTCCATGACAGCATGACAAAGGGTCAGACATGGGGCTATGAACATGTCACAGAGACAGTACCATTTGTACCTAACACAAACAAGAAAGTGAATCTTCTTTGTACAGGACACTCTGCATGTAGACTACTGATTAGAAGAAAAAAAAAGAAAAATCTTGCATGACTTTCCAAGGCCTATGATTGTGACAGAACCTGCTTCATCCATTCTGAGTTCGCTAAAGCATTTACATGCTTGATAGAGGTATTTCACAGGCTGCTGCAGACTGGATTAGTAAGCCATCTTACCTGAAGCAATTCAGATAACGAGTAGGCTACCTTTACCATGAGGCAACTTTATGATCATTTATGCAGTATTCCTTTTATTCCATAAAAAGTATACCTAGAGAAAACAGAGGACTGCAGTAATATTAAAATCATTGGTCTTTAGTATAGTAAAAGCTTTAATGGTAGGCAGTGCTGTAAGACTGGGAGAAACCACAGTGGGGGTTGTTTGCATAAAACTATGACTACTATTCTGTAGTTCAATCTGACAATCTGGAGAGATAAGAAAACAGAAAGGAAGGTAACTGTGAACAGAAAGCTCAGAGGAAAGCTAACTTCCATCTTTCTTTGGATGAGACTGACATCCAGCAAGAAGGAAAAAAGTATCTGTAACTTGCTGCAGGCAAATAGTCAGCATCTATGGAAATGGGATCATTTGCAAGATTAAGCATTGTTTGGCATTCGGGCTTTCTGTGTCTTGTTAGCCTTTTCCTGTCAGTCTGCTGTGGATGCAAAACTCAATCTGAGCTCTTGTGGGAAAAATTTAAAAATCCTCTATTTTGCCCATTGTTCACCAAGAGTGTCATTCCATTTCCTATGAAATACATGAGCTATAAGAGTTCATATATTTTGTAGTTGGTGGCATTCAGCAGAGTATGCCATACATAAATACAAAGAAACAGTCCAATTAAAATCAGAAACTACATTGTTAATGCAAAACAAATTTAAACCTCATTAAGGACCGATTTGTTGTTCATAATGCTGAGGGGCATAAGAGCAGCCAGAATATTCAAGTCAAAAAAGCTGCAGTAAAAATTATGAGCTCTTATTTTGGTCCAGCTATTTGGACTGTGACATTCCTGACTTTAAACGAAAGACCCCATGCTGTCGTGCTTCTAAAAAATTAAAACCCTATGAAGTGAATCAAATGGTTTTTTACCAAAAGTAAAAATAAAACCCCTTGTGGTGATACTTTGTAACTCAACAGAAAAGGTCAAGTGTTTCATGCAAATCAAACAATTACAAAGAAACTTTTTGCCAGTCCCTAAGCTGTTCAAATTTGAAGATAATGCAGCAAGGCAGGTTTTTGCTTCCTTATCCATGCTCAATTTTGTTAAAACCTTAGTATTGTCCTGGTTACTGCAGCTGTGTGCTTCCATCTGGCTTCTTGCAGTTGTACCCATTAAAATATTAAAAAATCTGGTTGCTTTGACTTACAGCTTGTTTTAAGCTGAGTGAACTAAATATGTCTCTTTTATCAGCCGACAAATTCTAGAGGTCTCTTTTTCATTGTCTTTTTGCCCAAGTTATATGCTTGATTTTGTTGTTTTGTTTTTGCAGCAGTCAGTATAGCTTAGCCTATTCATCTTCGCTATTTACAGCCACCTCACTACACACACACACAAAATAGCAATGGTTTTCTCCCTAGGTACTACCCCATCACTTCACTGACACGTGACATGAGCTCAGTGAAAAAAGGGTTAATAGTGCCTTCGAGACATTAGCAGATTCAGTGACTTTAAAGGGAAAGACACACTCTCAAAGTACCCCCAACAGCTGTATTGCTACAAACTAGACATACAGAAGGTATTTCTGTCTAAACCACAGAGCCAGGCGCCAACAACACCCCAACCAGAAGTCAAAAGCTGAACATCTTCTGTATCTCATATTCAATTCCTATCCCATAGAACAGGAATTCCATGCTAAATATTCTGCTATACGTGACTTTCGGAGTCCTGTCTTCTTCCTAGAGAACTACTTGTCTATCAAATGCCATCAATGTGCTGTCTCAGCAAGCCACATCAGGATATGCAGTGGATTGGAGACAAGAACACATCACAGACAGTTTTCCTTAAGAGACTGCTGGGACACCTGCTCTGCTCCTGATCTTGTCCAATACAAGCACCTAGTTAGGCCTCTGTCCAAACCATTTGTATCAAGAGCAAGTTTGTGTTCAAACAAATGCATTGGCTTGTGCTTCAACCCAGAGCACACAGGCTATGGCAAGTGCTCAAAGGTGTCCTGGTAGGGCATAAATCCTGTCAGGCCAGTTTAAACCCTTGTTCTCCTCCTCCTGTTGCGGGTCCAGGAGTTGTAGTAGATAAGCAAATCAAAGACTTGAGGCTAGAAGCTTAGCACCACGGGACAGGTGTCTGGTGCAGCCCCTCAACATGCCTGCATGGTCACACAAGGCACAAAGCTTTGAATTCACTGGGCAGAACAATGATGCTAATGCCTATGGGACAGTTTAAGTTTCAAAATGGTCTATTTAATAGGGGGTGATTTAGAAGCCGCGCCTTTTTACATAGACAGCCTTTCCTGACGACTGCATCGCCTTCACCTCTGCAGGGAGCAGTACCCCTTAGCGGCTCGTTAACTGGGAATGTGGCTTTTGCGGCTTACACTGGCTGGCTCATCTGCAACTCAGCTCTCTCTTCCCCTCTACCTGGAATATTTTGTATTTTACCGCTGGATCATTATTGTGAGTTTTGGAAGCGTTCTTGTATGGGAAACTTACTTAGGGACCAAGGCATCGTGAGTACATGTGCTAGAGTTGATATTAAGCCTCTACAAGCACAGTTAAAATTTTTCCTGTTTTCGCGTTCCTATTCCCAAGTTCTGATTGTTTAAACTGTTTAATTCTGTGTTAATAAATATCCTTTGTGCAACTATTTCCTGTCGACCGAAAATCCAAAGAATCTTAGGGAATTTTTCCAAATTTTTGAATATTATAATAAAAAATGTTCATACAAATATTAATAATAATTCATAACGATTATTAAGATCACATCAAAAGGTACCACTATCCATATGCATTTCTACGTGCTACACGAACAACAAAAAAAAAAAAGCTATAAAATATGTCTGTGACATTTTCAGTGTTCCAAAGCCTGAGTCACCAATTATTGCCCCACTCCTTTGCCTATTGCCCCAACAACCTATGAAGAAAAGGCGAAAGGCCAACTAATTAAATCACTGAATATTAAAAATATTATTATTATTGTAAGTGCATTAAAAGTTGATATTTTTTCTATTGCTTGCAATAGGGATATAAACATCTTGTTCTCAGGACAACAAAGAGAAAGTGGGACAAAGAAACCTGTTCTTGCAGTGAAAACTACTGGAAATCAAGTGTTGCAAATTTAACTTGTTTTGTTTGTAACGTGCAGGGTGTACATCCGTTGGGATATATCAAATACATAGTCAGGGTGAAAGGAATAAATAGCCTTTAGTGACAATTCAGATGACTGATCTTTCTATTGACTGCAGTTTTTACACATGTAATTTTAATTTTTAAAATGTTATTGGATATCTGAATTCCAGACTGTCTGTCCACTGTGGAAAATCAGGCCTGAAAACCTGTCTTTCTGATACAGTGGATAATGCATTCCTGTTTGACTCTGATAATTTCATTTTCATTTCAAAGGTGGCACTAAACAGCTGCTTAGGGTAGAGCTCAAAAGGTATTCTAAATCTAAATGACTGGCACCTGATGAGGCACAAAACCTGCAGTAAGTGCTCCCCACAAGGATATATAATGCTCATGACTGCAGGGGTTTTATCATTATTATTATTATTATTAATCACTCACCTAAGAAAGTATATTTAATTGAATTATCTCGATTAATTCTTAAAAACAAAACTCAACCTTAGTCATGTTATCTGCTGAGTGAAGAAAAAAAATAATGTAGGAATCATGTTGAACTTTAACAATGACAGCTTCAGTTCACTTTAAGCTTTACAAGAATTCTAGTTAGATCACACTCAGGAGTATCTTTTCTTGACAAAGAAATCAGAATCACCATAAATCCTAACAGGACCATACGATTGTTATTTACTGTTTCACTATGTCCACTTACACATTTAAGATAAAATATTTAATAGCTATTTCATTCATACTACAAACAGTAACTAGATGTACACCTACTAATTTATCTGAAAATGGTAAACTTGTAATCTCAGGTTTGGTAAAATACTTGCATGCCAATTAGCATTCTGACTACACTAACTCAATGTTAAATAGATTACAAATAATGAAATTAATTAAAGAATTAATTTTCAGTGAGGAATCATATTGGAATGTGAGAGCTGCAATGGCCAACTAATGGTAATCAATGTGTTTTATTCCATCTTAACCCAGTCAAAGAAATGTTAGCAGAAGACACATGAGCAAGAAGATGTGAATAAAATTGCTTAGTTTTTCAGTGCACTTCAACGTGTTTAGTGTGATAGGACCAATTAAAGACATTAATTTGAAAAAAAAAAAAAAAAAGCATTTTAGTCCTTAATTGTATTTTTGCCACTGATACGTATTTAACAGTACAGAACATACTTAGAAGAGAATCCATCCACTAGGAAGCTCTAAGTTGATTCTAAAAGTAATACAGTTCTAACAGCGAATGGCAGTGAATGTTATCACCCCTAAATATTGCTAGATAACTGGGTATAACCACAAGTATATAAAACAGCATTGGAAAAGAACCAGCATATATATTTTTTAGGCTCATATACAGCAGAGCTGCAACAGCTATCAATATATTGTGTTCAGTTCTTATGCCTGCATTTTCAAAACAGATTTTTCAAATACGTGAAAAGATGTCAGGTAAGAAAACTTCAGTCAAAGACTGGCTTAAAGTCTGGAAAGAAAAGTAATTTTAAAAATATAGGAGACAGATCAGCTGGGACGACAAAAATATCTAGTACTGAAGAACTCTTTAATTTGGTCAAAGGTGGCATAACAAGAAACTGTAGGAGGAAGTTATGCCTGACAAATTCAAACTCTCCCTCAACTGAGGGTAATTAACTAGTAGGAAAAAAAGAACAAAAAAGGTGGAAAAATGTGCTTGATGTCTTCTCATTAGGAGTTGGAAGGAAGGCAAAGGACAGAGAGATCATACAGTCCCGCTATATCTGGAAAATGTATTACACAAAAGAGCCTCTTATGATGTTCAATTCCATAAACCAGAAAATTCATTTAGTAAACATAAGGGTTATAAAAAGGATGTAGCGATTCTATGAATCCAAATATTATGGGGAGCAACATACAACCACAGCATGCTCTTAGAGGTACAAAAGCCATTATGCCTTCCTCTCAAACTGTTTGTGACTAAATTAACATGTATCTTGAAAGGAACAACTTTCTCTCCTCTGAAAACATCTTTCACATCCTGAATTTTTCCAAGCAGGAAAAGCCACAGATTGGAAAGTATAGCTAACACTACTCACATCCCTCAAATAACCAAGCTATTCATAGAATCATAGAATGGTAAGGTTGGAAGGGACTTCAAGGATCATCTAGTTTCAACCCCCTGCCACAGGCAGGGACACCTCCCACTAGTACAGGTCACTCAAGGCCTCCTCCAACCTGGCCTTGAACCCCTCCAGGGAGGGAGCAGCCACAATCTCCCTGGGCACCCTGTTCCAGTGCCTCACCACCCTCACTGTAAAGAACTTCCTCCTAACATCCAGTCTAAATCTTCCCTCCACCAGTTTAAACCCATTCTCTGTTTCTTGACAAGCACAATTCTGCCCTGCTAGTTTTACTATCAGTCCACCTTTCTGAGGCTTCAGTCAAGGATGCAGGTGGAGAGAAGTAAGAGTTTTTATCTCATCTTTTCTCCAGAGAAGTACTGCCATGTGGGGTAGCATGCTGCGAAGTCAAGAGCCACGAGAGGCAAACCCACATCAACTTCTTACCTCCCCAGCAAAAATATCAGTTACACAATGCGCCCTAACTCCTGGCACACAGACAGTTCTCATTTTCAACCTCAGTGACTGGCAGCAGCAAAGTCACTGCCTTGAAATAGCAAAGAGGAAATTTAGTTGTTCAGAAGGTTCAAACTAATTTAGTCAAACATTAGACAAAGGTCTGAAAACCCAGAGCACATAACTAAAATAACATGACCCTATAACTTTCTACTGATCATCGAGCTGCTAAATCTGATGTAATTTTGGCTCCTAAACAATCCCTCCCTGACATAAATCCATAACCATGTTAGACAAACCTGCTTGAAAGTTTTCTCAGCAAGCTTTGCCATCAAGGCAGACCTGAAAACCTGTTTTTTCTGCTGTGTCTTGAAAAGCAATGACCAGCAGCAATGACGTAGCCTCTCATGTGGGGCCCCCACAGCCACTGAGGGAAAGGACTCCCGGGTTCCAGAGGGGAGGCAAGGCCTCAGAGGCCTCATGGTGCTGCCCCTGAAGGAAAGCCATCTCCCTCAGGAGAAGGCAACCCGTCTGCTATCCACTCACAAAGATAAACCATCACACACCACAGTTTCAAATGCTGGCATATAACTTTTCGTGATGTTTACACACACTTCTTACAGACTCTGTTCTCATGGGGGGAGCCTAACATCCAGTCTAAATCTTCATTTTTGTATCATTCCCCATGACATTTTTGTCAGCTCCCACAAAAAGCTAATCCGCTCCAAACCATTTTAAGCTAGGGCTTGCGTCCAGGATGAGTGAACCTTTCCAGAGCTGCTGAGAAGGCTCATCTGCACCAGATTTGACCAAAGCTACACATCCCAACAGGCACATTCCACATTTATAACATACAGGACAGTAGTCTTACTGCTGCCGCAGACTGCCTCTTTTCCAAGCAGTTTCAGCCGCTGCCGCTCCTGCCTGTCCGGGGCCGCTGCCTCCCTCCCCCGGCTCCTACCAGCACCGCCTCCTGACTGGCTGTTAGCTCGAGCTGCTCACCACCCCACGGGAAGCTGACTCTTCCCAGAGGAGCTTCCTGCATCAAACCCAGACAGTCAGGAACCAGGTTTAATGAATAAGATCTGCATGATGGTGACTTAGTTAAGCATCTCCAACAGAGAGTTGTTAACAAATTTCACTTTCGAACATAATAAATGACACTGATTTCTTTTCTTCAAAGGAAATTACACTAGTATCTAATATTAGATAAACAAAAACTACAGAGTTGCATCCTGCCACAATACTCTAGTATACATAAGTCTATTGTGATAATAAATGCAGGTCATAATACTCAGCTGTTTTACTGAAGTAGGCTCAAGAGGCCTATTTCTGTTAGAGGACTTTTTAGTCACAACCACAAAGCTGATGCCTGTAACTATAAAGACTGTAAGATCCTGATTTTTACTGACCAGTATGGAGAAATAAACATGTTTCCAGTATCACAGGAATGCAGCCACCACTGGCCAAGCTATCTCTGCTTCAATGCAAGTAGAGACAAGAACAGCCAATAAGGTCCTGGCCATGCATGCTTAATGACACTCTCACATTGCTTTTCAGAAGAGCAGTTTAGTCGGTTTTTGAAACTACTCTCCATAACTTTTCTTTTACTGCTGCAGATTTGTATCCAGATCTTGTTTGCCATCTTGCTTATCTTTGTAATGTGACTATCACATAAAACAATCTATTCATGTCCTCTAGAATGGCTGTGAATAAGTCCTGGAAATTGATAGCAAGAGCCCTGACAGAGACCAGCAAAGGAAAGGTGGCAGAACTAACGTGAAAAGGATTGAACGTGTACTTCTCCCTGACAGATTGATAACTCAATTCTGCACCTCCCCACTACTAAGGTAGTACTTAAGGCATGTTCGCACTTATATGTAGTAAAGTAATGGCTTGAATTCAGTTAGTTTATACTTACTCCTTTGCTATAGCATAGAAAGTTTCTTTCTCCCCTTCATATAAATCTACGTACACGTGTAAGTCTATCTACACAGGCTCATCTACTTGTCCAAGATTCTACATTGTCAACACAAACACACAAAGAACTTCGCTCACATGGACACTCCCACAGATTAAAAAAAAATTTTTAATCCTAATTTTTGGAAGAAGAGAATATATAGACTTTTACCCTCACTTCAAGTGTAGCATGGAACTGGGTTTGAATTGTGAATTATCAAAATAGGAACTCAGAACTGACAATCTCAAAAGGATCTACAACTGCACAATGTGTAGGGAGAGTCAGTTTTCTGTTCGCAAAAAAAAATAATTCTTGATTTTCAGTTATGGACTGGCCATAGAAATGAAGCATTTATTTCCTGCAGTAAAAACTCTCAGCCCTTTTTCTCTGTGCCTGTACAGCATATTCTCTGGTTATGGTTCATAGTATGAAATCAAGAAGTGTAAAGCTTTAGGCCATTTTCTTAAAGATATTGAGTCACCATTCCATTCAGCACTGAAATTCTCAATTAATTAGATACTCAAAAAGCAAATTTGAATTCCCAAACACCACAAGAAATTCAACACAGGCTAAAAAAATCAGCTGAATGTGACTATGTTGAATGGTGCGTTATCTTTACATATTGATTATATTATTATTCATGACAAGCTAATAATTTAAGGCTGAGGACACCTTTATTAAGGCATATCTACAGAGGCCTTGGAATTTAGGAATACTTCACAAATGTCTCTTCACATCTACAAGTCTATCAGAGGTCTGTAGGTCTCTTATACTATCATTTATAGCAAAAAGTACCTCACCATATAAGGCACCCACTTACTGGTTGTGACTGACAGACAAGTCTCTGAGGTGTCTAAATCAGATGACTTAGTGATTTGACTGCAAGATCAGTGTGACACAGGGAGGATCCATATATAGATTTCCAGGGTAGAAGCAGGCTTGCTTTGTTTAGAGGCATGCATCTGTGTAAAAGGCTTTAAATCCTTATGGGTAAATAAGAAGAGAAAAGCATAGAAACCATGCAGGTTTACAAGGCCTAAGAAGGAAGTCTTCAAGGGTAAAACCACAAGTTCACAAGCTTTCCTCAGCTGTGTTACCTGAACAGCATATGCTGCTAAACAAGTGCTTAATTTTGTAACCAATTGTTTGATAGGCAGTATCAGTGACAGATGAACCCTTATCATCAGCATTTTAAACTGTTCATTATGGGAAGTTGTCCCATTCCATGTTGCATTGTCATTTTGATTGGAATGCCCAACAGCTTTATGAAGCATTTTAAATACCAGCTGTATGTTTTCTCATTTACTCTTCAACCAAAGTTGTACTGTGTAGATAATGCACAGCATGGAAGTCCAGATACAATGTGCGGCTTGTATGGTGTTTGTGAAGACAATGTGTAATGGATTTGTATCTACTATTCTGAAGGAAGTATCTACTTTTCACTTTTTATTTTTCAAGTCTTTCTTTTCCAATGAAGAGACATGTACAAATTAGCTTAGGCCAGCTATTGGCATGTACTTTTTTTTTCTTTCTTTGCTGTTAATTCTGATAGAGAATGCAAAGACTCTAGCTGAAAAGGGCAGAAAGAGTTGTTTGAAAACAGAGTATTGTTAAGTACATGCAACCAATTTTTGCTTTAACATCAAAACTTTCTCCTGCTCATTTTCGAATTACACCTCCATAAATCGGCCAGGAGACCCTCTGAAAAAGCATTAATAACTATGGGTTGGAGAAGAGCCCAAGTGCACTTGTCCTTTCTTGCTCAAAAGGTGTTCCCTGTTTCCAGTGGGTTGTTCAAATCCTGCCAAAAGCAGCTTCCAGCTTTTCTTTGTCAGCAACATGCCCTTGAGAACACAGGCTCTTCACAGAATATCACACTGGAAGTTCTCCTTTCCAAACATCCTTTTGTGGTGAAATCAAGAGGTGTTTGCAAACCTGAGACACTACAGCATTTTCTGTTCTGACAAATGGTTTCTCTCAGTGATGTTATTAACTAGAGGTTTGGAAGACTATTATTACAAAGTGCTTTACAAGCATTATCACTGTCAGACTAGAGAAAAAGGTGAACTGGAAGGAAATCCCAAAGAGATATTTTACACGGTACTGTCACTATTAATCTGCAGTTAAATTTCTGAACACAAAATACTTGGGACCTTGAGTTTTTACCATTACCTCATTAAAAAGTTAAGAATATAAATCTTGTGGCTTCTTTACAGACCATGTCCTTCATAGTACTGTCGCATGATGCACAGCCAACGCTACAAGAAAATAAGCACACATAGCTATCCCAAGTGTCATTCCATACAGCAGTCACCTGGTCTGAGTATCCCACATGGAGAGCAGTGGCTGCAGCTCCTTCAGAAGCTTACCTTTAAACTTGTGGGTTGAAGAATCATTCAGGACTGACCAACTGGGAAGCCAGTATGGACCAGACTCAGCCTTGGGAGCTACTCCTCCATTACTACAAAGCACTGGACACTCATGCTGCCCATGAGCAGAGAGCAGATTCCAGGACCACGGGCTGCTTCTTGGCAAATCAGGTAAATTCACACAAAGCCATAGGCTGCCATGGTTCAGCTTTCAGTGCCAGTGCCATATTGTTAAAGCTAACAGTCAAAACCAATAGCTTCAAGTGTTGAGATACTAGTACACAAGATACTGTGCTCTGTTTTCAGAATGGGCTAAGCTACTTAGCACAAAGTTACTCTCAGGCCTTCCTAAATGTGTCAATGTACAGTTAACATGAAATAAATACATGTTCTGTTTCCCAAACTGTGTGCTTGTAAACAGAGATATGAAGCATAATCAGGATTTGTGTTTACCATTTACCTTGTATGGAAAGTCAGCAGCAGTGCATATCACTGAATTTGTTATATAAAACAGGGCTTTATTGCATCTTGCCTATCATCTTGTAACCCCTCCATTTAGGGTTATATCCTCTCCTCTGTTGTCCACTTCTCTCATCACAGGCTTTTATACCTTTTGTGACACCTAGGGTAGAGGAAAAGATGAAATACTGAAAACTGAGCTTATCACAAAAATGGCTTTTGAAAAACCTCTCCTGTTACTCCATGCAAAGCACAGATCTGTTGGAAAAGTGAAGTATACCTATGTATAGCTATAAAACCTTCCCCTTTTGTGTGCAGTGTATTTGATGATTTCAGCAGAAGAAATATTAAAATAGCACTGAAGCAACCAATGTTGTGCCTATGTTTTCATTTCAGCCACGAACACCCCTAGGCTATCTCCAGAAGCCCACACATGGAAACATCAGCTGCTAAAGCAAGTTCATCACTGTCACTCAGACAGCTGCAGCTACCAGAACTCAACCACATAAGTATCCAGGGCGAATTTTGTAGAAACATAACTGCACAGGAAATGAAACTTTAAAATAAAAGATCGAGCAGATTACAGAATTAATTGAAAAGTATTTTTGTGATAGTAGTCTAATTGGTAAAGCTCTGGACTAGGCATCAGTCTGGATTTAATTTCCAGTTCTAAAGCTAGCTGGTTTGTGTCCCCTAAAAAAGAATCGCCCTGATGTGAAGCTACTGAAGTTTCACACACACATCTTGCAGACCCTGCTACATAGGAACCTACAAAAAGAGCCAATCTAAACCTGATGGATTTGTAGCAAAGATTTACAGGGTAACTCATAAAACAAAGCATGAGAACCACTGTGTGGGTCATCTGAAGAATGATCAGTTATTAGACATTTTTTATGAACAACATTCAAGAATTTGGACCCCACAGGGATAAATCTGATCCCTAGTGTGTTAGAGACTTTTGTAACTCTCATGTCCTTTGCCTGCTGAAACTGTTCACATAGAGCCCAAGGACAGTTTTCCAGAGCACTGCGATCAGTGGCCAGAGGAAAGCTATTTGAGCTCTTTTCCTCCCAGTTCCTCCCACTTCCTTGTCCACTCATGTTGCAGGTTTTTGAGGAAAGGACTGTGCTCTAAGTTTTTATACTCCCTAACTACAGTCTTAGGTAAGCATGCTCTTTAAATATAACTTATAGATATACTCTAGTAACCTTTCACTTTATACCTTGACTTAATAGCAAAGCATAGTATTTCAGGGTGTATATTTTGCTAACTAATTCTGGTTCACAAGGCATACCTTCAGCTTACTATTTTCTATTTGTACAACCCAGTCAAGGGCAGACATGTTTTAGTGATGTGTAAACTGATGAACGATGCAAACTGAAAAGGCCATTCACCAGAAGACCCATTGAAAAATTCACCTCTAAGTGAACATAAAATCAAAACAAATTAATGTCTACTTGTGAAATGTATACAATTATTACACTTGGATACCTTTTTTTGACAGCTCCTAGAAAGCCAATGTGTACATGGCATGAAATTTTACAAGAATGTCATAAACTGAAATATTGTGCCAACACTTTTGCCATGTCGTGGCACTGTGAATTGTCCTCATGCTTTTTTGCAGTAAGACAGGAACAGAGGCTGAAAAGACAAAACCAAACCAAACCAACCAAACCAAACAACTCAACAACAAGAACAAAACAAAACAAACAAAAACCTCCCAACAAACCAAAAAACACCAGACACACTGGAAGTTCTTATTTGCAGTATTTTGGAGCACAAACCAGAGTTGTAAGCAGAAGCATGCATTGCAGTGTCCTGTTCCATGTATTTTGCAGTGTATACTCAGAACCAGTACTGACCTCCCACTTGGGGATCACTCCACAATTCATGTAAAGCAGTGATTTGGAAAGAAAGCTGATTTTCCAATTACAATATTGTGGAGCTGAAAGTTTTGAGTTGACTTTTGGGAAGCTGGATATATGGCGATATATATTTCTTACACAGTAACTTTTCTACTTTGTTAAAAAGTTGCTAAGAGCAACCCGATCAATTAATTCTTATAGGCATTGCTACCATTACTATCTATGACATACAAGAGGATTTTAAGTTGACTTTTCCTATTTAATTAAGCTAAGACTTTGAATACATCTCTAACATCACTAAACTCAGAGTAAGGCAAATCGAGCAAATTAAAAGAGAACCAAACACCGACCCCTGGAGTCACATGCTGACATTTTAAACATTTCAACCCCTAGCTCTTGCAAAACAGAAAAAAATTGAAAATATGAAACAAAAGTAATTACTGTGATTTTCACATGGCTTACAGTACTGTGCAAAAGCAAATAGTGTTGCACATAGGACACCCAGCCTCCCACCATCGCAAGGATTTCCATATTCTAAGACAGGGATTGTTAAGACTTGGGTCTGCTTTTGCACTCAGTTTGTTTTACATCAAGTTGTCTTTACAGAGAAATGAAGCATGTTTTAATCAATTCCAAAGACCCTGTTGAGCTTATTCCATACAGGCATCAGCAGTCCACAGCAGATGACTGTCACAAAAAAGCAGACAGTGGCAAAGAAGGATGGAGGGTTTTAATGCCTCAAGTTTTATCAGTGAAGCTAGAAGAGAATTTTCAATCGTCTTTAACTGTAAGCAATGGATGTCCAGCTGGCTGCTGAAGACTCTGGACTCTGCCTCTAAATTCTCAGCACATTAAAGGCAGTGCAGTGTTCTCCCTGTTGATGGTGTTAATCCAATCATTACTGGCACCAGTCTTGCTTGGCCAAAGACTAAGAGCACAAAACAAAACCACAAGCCTTAACATAGCCTCAAATGTGACAGGGAATCTGAAATACATGATTCTACTGAGAAGAAGGGAGAAGAGTGATTCTAGTATGAAAATTGTAAATTATCATGCCACATTTATTTATTTGTGCACATACAATAAGAAAAGAAAGGAAGGGAAATAATAGTGCATATACCCACAGTAGGAAGTCCCCCTAACCCCCAGGGCATCACAGCAAGGGTTCCACAGATAACAAGGAGTCCTGATCAATAAGATGCTCTCAGCCTGCTCATTTATGCATTAACAAAATGTGTAGCAGTTCCCTCAGCTGATAAAGGTTCCCATAGGAGACTGTTCAAGGGAAAACAAAGTATCAAAATGAACAAAAGTGATTAAAGGAAGGAAAAAAAAAAAGAGAGCGACAACGAAATGGAAACCCCACAGTCAGTATGTCCCTCTCATCTCTCTACGCCACCCTTCCTCTCCACCAGCTCAAAGCCTAGCAAGGAAGCATCTCAGCAGATAGACTTCACTCTGTACACAGACATTCAGCCTGGATTTCAGAGTGTAAACTGCTTTATTTTAGCAGTGTCCTGCGCATAGATACTTCAGTTGAAGGCAATATAAAGCACTCTTCTAGCAGTTACCACAACAATATCAAAAGCCTGGCTCTAGCTTTAGAAACCCTAAGTCCACTGAGTGCATGTTTAGCATTAAGGCCACCTGGGAAGAAGTCAGACTAGATTCAAGGATAACAGATAATATCATTATCCATGACCTCTGCTGACAGCATCACTTCCAACTTCTGAAGCCAGACTGTTGTGCAGAGCCCTATACTCAGTCCATCAATAACCACACTATAATCTAGATCTCAGTAACTACAGCCCCTGCACTGGTCCATGTTCAGTGCTGCATGGCTTCAGTTTGTTTTCTATTCTCCATTGTCTCAACTCCCCCTTCAAAGCACAACATACCACCGCACTGCCTCCCCCAGCTCCTGGGGAGGAAAGCAGCCCTCTATGTGTTTAGAGTAGCAGATGATGTTTCAGTTGCTAGCACATGAAAGATGTTGTGCAGAATAATATTGCTGCACATGAAGGGTGCTGGGTTTTTAAAAAACTAAAATTAGATACTAAGTGAGGAAGATACGATTTATCATTAGAGATCTCATGGCTTCTCACAATTAAGTTCAAGGTCAGTCATTCTGATCACCATGTACATTCCAGCTAGGATTCTGCTTGCTTAATGTCATCCTTTAGGTACTGCCTGTGACAACACAGCAACTGTGCTGTGAATCATATCATTAGAACAAAAAAACCCCAAGTGCTTCAGTAGTGACTGGACTAATGATATCCCAAAACAGTTTTTTAAAAGTACCTAAAAATGAAAATCTCTTTAGAAGCAGATGACCTGGTTATAACAGAACTTGATTCAGAATACTGAGCTGTCCTGAGGCTGTCCCCTACACAGCAGCATAAAGTATCACTGAGGTACCAACAGGCACAAAACATAAGTAATGCAGAATAATTTTCAGCAGAGCACAGAGATAAAAAATTTGGATGTGTAGGCTGTCACAACTCATTTCACAATGAAAAAGAGAGAAGAGCAATGTTCTCAGTCTCATCTTGATGAAGCATTTTACAACACTGTAGCTGCAGAGATTATGTACAGGTTGTGTGTGGCTTGCTTTCCCTTTCAGAGAGTTGTGCTTAGAAATAACTAGTGTGTATCAGATGTAGTGAGAGAGAACTCATTTCTGAGTTGTACCATGAATGTTTGCTTCCCAAATGGCAGAAATTAATCTGAGGACAGTGGAAACCAGAATGGCTAAAGTTACAAGGCAGGCACTACTGGGACCAGCAAGAGGAGAATCTGCCTGCGGCTTCCCATCACTATGTCTTTCCCAATTGACTGAAAGCTAAAGCAGTGCCATTAATGTTTTATGGAGCTCACAAATCAATATGAAATTCCATATGCTTTGCTAAAACACCACCACTTGTTTAGGAGTATTTATGCAGGTATATAGAATGAATGTAAGTATACAGAGAGATAAGGGCTCCTCCTCTCCATCCAGACTTGTATGAAGTCAAACAAAATGTATGTGGTATGTGGCAGAAAACGCAGGAGGATTCACAGAGCCATGCCACTAAACTTGTCAGCTAAAATATTTCATTCTGTTAGTGGAAATAATTATTCTCACTCTCTAGAAATCTCCTTATATTTTGAGTGGTTTGTTGAACAAATGCAACTGCAACATAAGGCCGTTCAGAATATAAAGTGTCATGGCAAAAATGTAACGTACCTTGAGAATTAAACATTGGTGATGAAACCCTTACTAGGTTAATCACTCATCTGCAGTACTTCCTCTTTCCAAACTCCATTGACACCCATTTTTGTTATAATCTTCCTTTAATAATCAAATGTGGAGAACACATTCTGTTTCTGCTGAGGCAACTCATGACTTACAGTATTCAGGAGCAGTTTTTGATGACCACACAAAGGCAAATTTCCTTTCCATCACTCTCCCTCTGCTGATTGCAGTAGTGCCTGCCTTGCAACATCAGCCATTCTGGTTTACACTCTGCTAAAAGTGTGCATTCCTGGGTCTATTTTTGCACCCTGTCTAAATAAATATTGCCTTAGTATCAGGGAGATAAATAAAACCACTAAGAATGGATAGTGACATTTTACCCCAAACCAGAACATAGCTGTATACCTTTGCCTACTACCAGAAGACACATGATGAAAACACAAATTTTCTGCTTTAAAGAAAGGTCCTCATCAGTGTTCCAAAGCCACTAGTTGTTACAGGGATGCCTACTCAGGTGTTTCCCCAAATCTTACAGGTAAGCTCCCAAATAACTTCAAAAGACAAATTCAACTCCTAAAGCACTTCTGAAACTGCATTTCCATAAGCAACACACCAATCTATAGGGCTGTGCAGCTTGATACATGCAGCAGAACATACATCCTTCACCAGAGGCAGCAACCCAGATCAAGCTGATTGCTCATAAGCAATCACCATCTTACTGTGATGATAACACAAGAAATTGAGATGTTCTGCATCCCGAACATCCTGCCAAACAGACATTTGAACTGGGGTAGTTGCTGTTCCATCTGTCTAAAATTCAGGCCTTCAACTGAGGAGAACAGCAGTTCAATTGGAGCTGTGATCATTCCCACACCCATCTGAAGCAGGCTGGTGTTCTGACTGAGATAAGAGTGCAGCAGTGTTTAGATAAGAACAGAGCATGGCAATGACTAGCATTGCTACTTCAGACCACACGACCTTCATTAATTTAATCATTACTGCAAGCTGCATCAGTACATCAAAAATTAAGTCACTTGAATATGGAGAAAGTTTCCAAATCCCGTGTTTCTATTTCTTTTTAATAAAGCTCAAGCCTGCTAACAATCTGCTGCAGTACAATGGAACATTCTCATTTAATAAAATAATGTAAAATCTATCTGGTGTGTGGGAAGAAGATAAGGGCTGTTTATCAACAGGAATAAAATGATTGAAATTGAAAATAAGATGCTGGATATCCCTCATCTGCAGACTGCACAACTGCAATTAGCAACACAAAGAAGGTATTCACCATTTCCAAAATCTTAGTGCACTGATGCGTCTTGCTAAAACTATCTACAGTGAAAGGTTCCTCCTCAGAATATGATTAATTTTAAACACGTGCAACTTAAAATTCATCTGAAGCATTTATATTTGAGATAAAATGCATCTATTTCAATGATGTATATATTCTGGATACCTGCACACAAGTATATATGCTTATACTTCCTTGTGACAAGGCTTCAGTCATTTTTATTTTCCATTAAATGTCTATATAATTGACACCAAAGTCTTTTACCTCATTTCGTTCAGCATGCGTGGTCACTTAGAGATCTATACACAAATGCTATCTGAAGTGAGAATACAAACTAAAGCTTTTTTCCTTAATGCATAAATTCAGAAATTCTTTCTATAATTTATTTTATAATTCCCTTTCTACCACATCGTACTTGCATTTAATATCACTTCAGTTGAAGTACAATGTAAATTTCTCACCAAAAGACTCCATCTTCAGGAGAAATGTCTGTGTTTCATCTTTGTATCTTCTATTTAGCATTTTTCAAATTAAATCTCTCCTAGATGAATCCAGTATATTGCTGAGCAGTTATTGAAATTTATGGACATGTTTAAGCTTTTTCATACTGCTGTTAACCATTATGATTACCTTCTTTAAATCTTTCATTTTACAACTATCACTTCAGCAGATTGTGTTGGCGACATTCACAATTTTCTCAGATCGCAGCCATGCCCATACTTAACATCTCAGGGTAGAGTTATGCTCCTGAAGTGTTCCTTGGTTGTCTGCTTTAGCCTCCTGCCCCACTGAATCCCCAAATGTTCTACAATCAATCCAGCAGATGGCTTGTGGTTTGGGATAATACCATCAGGCTTCGAGGAGACTTTATAGTAGCCTTCCAGTATCTGAAGGGGGCCTACAGGAAGGCTGAGGAAGGACTATTTACAAGATCTTGTAATGACAGGATGAGAGGCAATGGGTTTAAACTGGAAGAGGGGAGATTTAGACTAGATGTTAGGAGGAAGTTCTTTCCAGTGAGGGTGGTGAGGCACTGGCACAGGTTGCCCAGGGAGGTTGTGGCTGCTCCCTCCCTGGAGGTGTTCAAGGCCAGGTTGGATGAGGCCTTGAGTGACCTGTACTAGTGGGAGGTGTCCTTGCCTATGGAAGGGGGTTGGAACTAGATGATCCTTGTGGTCCCTTCCAACCTTACTATTCTATAGTCTGGGTGCACATTGTCACCTCTGCTTCCACCCTGTGGAGAACCCAGTAGCACTTGCTCCCAACAACTCCAAATCCAAAATCCAAATCCAGCTCAGAGTCAAGGGAGAGGCATTTTCATTGCATGAGGAATGACACTGGTGGGGAGGCACATGGGAGCCGAATGAGCATTAATTGTGAAGCAGAAATACAGACTTATTGTAATCCAAATGACTCAGTACTCCTTCCAACATGATTACATTTCAAGGTGGGATGTCAATCAGGAAATTGGGCCACATGACCAATTCAGCTTTAATCTTAAACTCTAAGGAAAATCCTTTCTAGAAAGATGATCCAAAATGCGTGCACACTTATAAAGGAGAAACCTCGCCCTCAAAGGTTTCCAAAATGCACCCTCACCAAAGCAAAAAAGGAGTCCTCACCCCCACTCCTCAAGTCCCAGAAGTGTCCTTAGTTGGAGTCCCAGTCCAAGGGGAGAGGATCTGGCTGCCAGGCCACTTGCTGCATGGAGACCAACTCCAAATGGATCTGAGTAGGACACCATTTATACTCTCATTCGAGAGTGCTCTTTGGTAAGCTTGAATCAGTTGGAGGGCTGAGCCCACAGAACCACACAAAAACAGGTTAGAAGCAGAGGTACCAATTAATGTCTATGAAGCCTAAGATGATCTTCTACAACTTCTAGAAAGCCTCAGCCCTTTGTCAGGTGTCTGGTGGTTGTACCTGCCACATTGTCACACACCTCTCCCTAAACATACCGCACACACATGCACACACACACAGATGGATATTGTGGAAAACATCAGAGAGGGCTTGCCCAGCAGGTTAAAAATGTCTTAGTTTCTCTCACCATTAAGGTTTTTTTTCATCTGGAGCATTTTTCATCAAACACAAAAGAAAAAATGAGTTTAAAATAATTCTGCAATCGAGCACATAGGCAAGCCTGCCCAAATATCAAGGCTGGAAAAGGAAGGCTGACCTTCCCAAACAACACAAAATCCTAGTTCTAGTCTCTTTCACTAAACCAAATCCAAAGCTGATGAAGACATGTACCATACAATGAACTTAAATGCTTCCTTTTCTCCTCCCCATCTCCCTTGATCTTTTAAACTACAAGTCCTCAGGGCAAAGACCACCTCAGCACACAGAAGTGTTCTTGTAGCTAATCCTGCAGTGCAACCCCCTAGTCAGCATCTCTCCATATTTAAAATACAGACACTTACAGTGCCTGGCAAGAAGAAACAGAAATTCTAGGCGAACACTGTAGACAATTTGGTAGTGACTTTTTTTTTTTTTTTTTTTTTTTTTTTTAATTCTTTATATATCCTCCCTCCTCTAACTACAAGGACACTTTACACTAGAGATATAGCATGTTGGTTCATGATCAACTAAACCAGGCCATGCTGCAGCCTGTGTGTGTTTGTGCCATATCATTAGGAGCTGTCCTTCAAAGCATTTAAAAACCCTTTTGTATTTGTACACACTGATATAGGTACTGTACTTTTCCACAGTTGAAGTCCCATGTACATTCTGAGATGATGTATCTAAACCAGTAATCTCACATCTCAGCAGTAACCAACCAGACAAAGAACTCATTACCACAGTTGCTGCTTGCTTACGGCATAAAAAAAGGGAAGTCAGAGAGGTGGAGGTAAAGCAAAGTCTGCTAGGGAGAGGATTAAGAGCCTTTCCAGATACAGGTTCTGCCTTTGCTCACCGTGAGCCACTGTCCCGCTGCTGTGCCAGTGATGCTGCCCTCTGCATTAGCACACCAGCACACTGCCCACTGCTCTCCAGAGCCCAGTGTCTGAGCTGAGTAGATCTGCAGTTACTGACGGCAAGATCAGTCACACCTCATCGCAGCTTTAAGCAGACCTGACTCTAATACAGTTTGAGTCATATAGAGAAAAGACAGAACTTCAGAGCCTGAATAAATACTTCCATGCCCAAGAGGGCCACTCATTTGCAGAGTAACACAAAAGTCATGCTAAAAATGCCAACTCTGAACACACTGCTTTTTAGACACAATTCACACACTTCTCCCAGCATCTCTTCCTGGTATCTTAACTAGCCCCTATTTTACTGCTTAAATTTTCCTTGTTATAAATAGTAATAAATCATGATTAAAACAAAAATTAATTCTGAATTTTATTTTTAATAGGTAAATTAAATACTAACATGACTGTCACAGTAAGTGTAAATGATATTAAAAGGTACTATTTTTCATAAGAATATTTTCAGTTTTTTCATGTTATGCCACTGGTATCTGGTAAAATAATTTGGTAGGTCATAATGTTTACATAGAGGAACTTTTAATAAGGTATAATTTTTTTCCAGATTTCTTGCTGGAGTGAGTACAATGTGCTCTGGGTTATTTAATCTGATTTCTTGCTATAGTGAGTGTAATGTGCTCTAGGTTATTTAACCGCATCTCAGTGGAAAGGAGCAAAGACCCTGCAGTGAAAGCATGGAGTGCAGCTGCTCTATTCTGCCCAGACTCTGAGTGATGCTGATTCACTCTTTACAAACATGAGAAGCCTTAGGGACAAATAAACTGGCATAAGCATTTGCTGAATTTGAAGGTACCAACATTTTCAGCAGTTTAATATTTTTCTAGCTGTGGCCATTTTCTGAGCAGCCATTTCACAGAAGTAAATCATTTGGGGATTTAACACCAGAACCATTTGAGGGTTTACTGCAGTCACCTCATGCTTTTTGCCCAGAGGACCACACAGGTATGTAGTTACTGGCTTACATGCACCAGATACATCTTTTTGTGTAAGTGAGACTAAGTTTTCTGACTCACCAACTTGCCCACTCAGGAAAATATTCATCACAGTTCTGTGCAACTTTGTCTCATGGCTATAGTCCTAATTCTCACTGACAAATTCTGTCACAAAAGTAATCAAAGTGATTGGAGAAAGTTTAGGAGGAAAACCAAGGCAACAAACCAAATACCACCAAAACGAGGTAACCAGGGAGCTAACACTGTGTGCAGGGCTGCTTGTTTCACAGCCACCATAATGGGAAATTGGAAAGGCAGAAACATCTCCATATCCTTCACACTGCAACCTTACATGCATTAGAAGTTACAGTCTAATAACAAAGCCAGGAACTCTCAAGCATAATAAGAGTTAGAAGCAATATTTTTGGAAGAAATTTTACCAATAATTTGGTTCTCAGCTGTGCTAAAAATTAAAAACAGTGTCAGCTAACATAGACAAATGATGCATTACTTCAGCTTTCAGCAGCAATCACCACGAAAGAACACATTACTAGTACAACTTTTTATGACACTAGTTATACTGCATCAAATACAGGAAAGGTTAAAAGAGTATTAATTGTAAAATGCTGAACACCTGATTTGGAGAAGTCATCCATTTGTTTCCCGTTGGACCTGTTTCCCATGGACTTGGAAGGCTGAAAATATCATTTTGGGGGAAAAACCCTTCTTGGTAACCAGTCAAAAAATGTCCAAACTTGTAATTTATTATTAAAGACTGTCAAATATAAGTATACAGATGAAACACCTCAGGCCTAAATATACTTTAAATGCATATTTAAATTGAAGTTTCACTTAAATAAATTGGTGTATCAATGATTAAAGGCAGAATACACTTATCAGAATAGTCACATTTCTGAATACAAAACCTCTTGTAGAAAACTTTGTTTGTCAGTCAGGAGCTATAATCAACATTCATAATTCTGCTTCAGAAAAATCTGTTTTGCAAGACCTTAGCCACCTCCATCTCCTAGTCATCAAGTTCACATAGCCAGGGTGACACCACTGTTGGCAAAGCACAATCTTACTTGATTTTGACAGGCATGTCCTTCTGTGGGCAATCACAAATGACAAAGTAGTTCTCTGTTTATGGGTTCTCCAGTACCATTTTGCAATCAGATTCAAATACTTAAACAGAATTACAATCCCTAATGCAGGCACAGTTAAGGTTTTGGTTCAGTCAGGTGCTGCAACATGCTCCTAAATCTGACATAGAGATTTTAGCACCTTCAGATTGCTTCGGTTGGCACTTACAGATGCCTCAAATCAAAGCCTTTGACATTTCTGCAACAGAAGAAGGATAATGGTAGGAATGACAGATTTATGCAATCATAGTGAGCATTATTAGAAGCAAAACTTCTCTAAGGGACATAAATAAGAGCCTAAGCCATCAGTAATTCCATAGCCATCTTCCTGACCACGTTCACTGGTCCAAGCTATTACCTTGTGCAACAGATTTGGATTTGACCAAACTAACATGTCTTTCTTAAAGGGCACTGTTGATTCATCAGTAATGAATTAAGTGACTGCAGGAGAATTCTCACATTATAAACAATGAAAAAGGATTTTTATTTACAATACAAATAACAGCACAAAAATCTGTCAAGCCTTTCCTGTTTAAAACAGCTTGCTCACTCAACTTCAGGAAAGGAAAGAGACTTACTTCACCATGTCAATCACAAACCATAATTTATTACATGCTTGTTTGATTTTCCAACTTAGTACAATTACATGCTGTTGATTCTAAATACAATTTAAGTAAAGGCAGGTATCAAAAAAATACCTGCACATTCTGATTCATTGGTATGCCATGCAGCCAAAGACTTGTAGAAGCTGTTAATGATACATGAATTATGTATGCTACAGCTCAATACAACATTTGGTGTGATTTAAACAGCATGAACTTTTAGTGAAAGTCATTTTGATTCTGTGATGTATTACACTTCGAAAACCCTTAGCAGGAGGAGGGAATTGAATGATGTTCTCTGAAAGCTTTTATTTGTTAAGCATACACAATGCAGCTGCAACTAGATCTTAAATAATGGCAAGGAATGAAAGATCTGATATAAAATTAGTTTGCTGCGCAATTGGATTCTGTGTAAGTCAGGGAACAGGAAGTAAAAGAGGAAGAAAATGGACAAGAATCTACCATTCCACTTTTCCTCTGTAGCAGCTGAATTTCAACCTACCGTAGTAATATTTCTCATTTTAAACATCACTGTTCAACTGAACATTTCACTTTGCAACACCAAGCAGTTGGCTCCCAGTCCTGTGATTAGGCTGCCATTTCAATAATGAAGCTATGAATCACTAGCAGAAAGAGCCATCCAGTTGCTTACAAAGGGTGAAAAAGGAATTTGCACAAGTGTATAACTCATTTTTAAAAAGTTAAATGCAAAAAGGGGAAGGAAGATTAAAACACAGGTGGATTATGTGATCCATAGCTTTATTTTCTCTTTTAAATACATCTGAACACGACAGTACCAGTTTCTGATGCCCAAGGAGAGATTTAAGCAATAACTTACTTTCTAAGTATCCAAAGCAATCCTTCAGAGGGAAGTATTGTTAAGATTTACACAATTTGTGCATGGACAGAGATGCTCCTTTACTAGCTCTGTTCTTGCAAAAAGTGGGTTTATTACTATGGTATTACAAAGAAGCCTTTCCAGCGTGCAATAAAAATCAGGGGCCCATTTTACTAATACTAAATGTTTGTAAGTACAGGATTTTCTCTCCTTACTGTAATATTTTGGGGGTTTACATAAAAGTGTTTAGCAATTACATATCTCCTTTATCACTTCTTAAAAAGAAAACTCCCATTGGCATGGTACCAGGTACAGGTATAGAGCACAAACCATACTTGGGAAAACTGTCTTGAAACCAGCATGCTGTGATAGAAAAGAAGTGTTGTCCCTGTTTTATGAATGGAAATAGCAGTAGTCTCCCTCCACATAATTTTATAAACTTGTAATCTAGCAGAGAAAATAACTGAGCTCTCTGACATGTCAGTGAAATGGCTTTGACAAGTAAGTTACTCTGCTGTACTAAATCTTAAGTTTACTCATAAAATAGGATCATCCTTTTGGGGTTGAGCTTGAACATATGGGGGTTTTGTGACTGAATTAATCCCTTCTCCTGAAGCATAAATGTTGTGACACTCTTGTGAGATATTTATAAACTACCACAAAGCATGATACCAAAGACTATCAGTTGCCTTTTCACACCAGCCCCTAACAAGGACAGGCTCTTTTAATCCTGAAGAAAAGCTAGCCAGGGAACCACTGCAGTTTTTGTGTGAGGGATAACACTGCTTCAGCACAACCTACTGGGAGTTGCCCATTCAGTACAATCTGACATAAATAACACCAACAATTATCTGTCTACTAGAAATATGGTTATAGTGTTATAGTCCTGAAAGACAGAAGGGCACAGAACCTTTAGCCAATAAAATGAAGTGAAAGAACAATTCAAGTCTAAGCTCCCCAGACCTAGCATGTTTGAGACACTCTCTGGAAAGGACAATACTCTAATACTTTAGACACACACTTCAGAAAATCTTCAAGGATTTATGGCAGACACAGCATCCAGTAAAGAATTAAAAGGTGCATACAGTTACTTCCTCTACACATAGAAAGCATTTCTCGCTATAGGCAAGGCTTATAAAACTAAATCAATGAGAGTACAAGTAGATCTCAAAAAGAATCAGAGTAGTTGCTCATACTGTTCAAAGAAAATAGAAATTCACTTAAACATGCTTATTCTTACAACACTTGGCAACGGTTTTGGGATTTGTTTGGTACAAATTCTTGGGGAGTATTTGCAGAGTGGCATTTTCAGCAAACAGCATGACGGCACTTGGTCTAGAGGCGGATAGATCACCAACAAAATCATTTCTTTTCTGCACTGCTACATCATCATTATAACGAAAACATGGTACATCAGATACAAAGCTCATAATTCATAGAATAGAATCACAGAATCAACCAGGTTGGAAGAGACCTCCAAGATCATCCAGTCCAAACTATGCCCTGTCCAATCAACTAGACCTCGGCACTAAGTGCCTCATCCAGTCTTTTCTTGAACATTTCAAGGGACAGTGACTCCATCACCTCCGTGGGCAGCCCATCCAATGGCAAATCACTCTCTCTGTGAAGAACTTCCTCCTAATATCCAGCCTATACCTCCCTTGGCACAGCTTGAGACTATGTCCCCTCATTCTGTTGCTGGATGCCTGGGAGAAGAGACTGACCCCCACCTGTCTACAACCTCCTTTCAGGTAGTTGTAGACAGTGATGAGGTCACCCCTGAGCCTTCTCTACTCCAAGCTAAACAACTGAAGCTCCCTCAGCCTCTCCTCATAGGGCTGTGCTCCAGGCCCCTCACCAGCTTCATCAGCCTTCTCTGGACACGTTCCAGTACCTCAACATCTCTTTTGAATTGAGTGGCCCAAAACTGGACACAGTACTCAAGGTGTGGCCCAACCAGTGCTGAGTACAGGGGAAGAATAACCTCCCTTGTCCTACTGGCCACACTGCTCCTGATACGGGCCAGGATGCCATTGGCTTTCCTGGCCACCTGAGCACACTGCTGACTGCGTGCTTAAAGAATGCAAAAAACCTGCTCCTTTTGGATGAATTTTCAATATTTCAAAAACATTCTTGTACTGTATCCCCTCTGACAGAGCTTAGGGACCCTGAATTGAGGAAGCTCCTTTTGCTTCAATAATGAGTCGTATTTTAAACAGGACTCATTCAAAGAAAATCAAAATTGTCATTGCTGAAATTTCTGTCCTCAATTGAATTGCAATGCTAATTTGCAGTAGATCAGTATAGACTAGTACACTCTAGCTGCTACCCTGATAGGAACATGCTATTTAGGTTCTTCACTTGTTAAATTAATACATTTTTATTCTGACCACAGAGAAATATGAAGTAATAAAAATTTCGAAGAACACAAAGATGGTACTAATACCATTGATTAGCAAGAGCATTACACTGTGCTGGTGATTCATGCAGTAGGTGTAATGTACTCATTTACAACTTGTGGTCTTGTAATACAACTGCATCTTGTTCATGCTGGCTGAAGTTTTCAAAAATCCATCCAAGTTGATTTATATATTAAAATTCAAATAAAACAACCAACCCACCCAAAAACATAAGACAGGTATGTGTCTTTCATGACTTCAGATTGTTGAGCAGGTTAAGAGTCATTACCTTGAAAAACATCAGCCCTATACAGAAGTCTACAGATCCTGCTGTTTACCTTTGTTCTTTTCTGTCAAAACGAAAATAAGATTGTAAATCCTACTATAGTAATTGTTCATAAATTTTAGCTACTACTACGTGAATATAATTCATTTTTGAAATGTAGAAATCTGTGTTTGGGAAAAAAAACCAAAACAAAACAAAACACATACCGCAAATCGGGATATCAGTCAGTCTGGGAGCTAAGAGAAGAGATTAAAGAACACATATAGACTGAGATTAGACAGCTAGAGGGAAAATGTAGAAATACATCTCTCAGGCAAAATTCCAGACAGTAGATGGGCCAAGGAGACTGCTTAAACCAACAGTAAAAAGGTGTCTTTACACAAAACACTGTCTATTTTTGTGCATTATTTTATTCTCTCTCTTTACTGTGATTCCACTGTAAATTACATATTTGTTTTTTTGAAAGGTGTTCTAATACAAAAAAACTCCATGCAGAGTTTGCAGTCTTTCAGGAAAGGCAGTCACACAGAGGACAAAATTAGCTTAATGGGGCAAGAGAAGACAGTGGTAAGACATAGTGGTAAATCCAGTCTCGGCAAGGTGGAAATTTCAAACCTGTGCTTGGGAAAGCAGAAGTGCTGCACTATTGCCCTAAAAACAGGAGGAAAATGGTCTTCACCCTTGGACTGCATTGCTTAACATACAAATTTTTATGAGTATAGCATGCCCCTGGTACTGGCCACTTCAAAGTAGTTGGCTGAATGTTATCAACACAGAATTCATCCAGACAACATTATGATTCATTCCATTGTTCAAGTTATTTCTGCCCAGTATGGCGGTTAGACTGAACTAGAAAGTAGTTCTGTGGAAGTGTTGATGCTGTTACTTTCCTCTAGGCCAGAATGATATTTCTCAGGGTATCCAACACACAAAAACCTCACAAAAGAGATGAATAATATTGAGTATGGCAGCATTCCCCACTGGGCCACATAGAAGGCTGGATTTCTTCTTTGCTTTGTTAAGTTATTGTGCTCTAAACCAAACATGCTCAGCAGCACAACTTGTGACACTGTAGAGGAACAAGCCACAATTGTTAAAAATGCATACATCTTACCTGCAGCAGCATACGTAACCGCTGCCATGATGTGTTAATACAACAGCAGTCACAACTACATAAAAGACAAGAATATTATTTTATTGATTTTTTTTTCTCCAAATAGAAGGAAGCTTCAGAAAAAGAGAATTAAAAAATAATTATATTTCCACTTTCTTTTTAAAAGTTAAGAATTGGAGTTTCAACATTTTTCCTCCCACATTTTCCTCCCACATTTTCCTCCCACAAGCTGTGTTTCTTTCATGTCCTCCTTCACGTTCTCTCCCTTCTGCCTCACCTTTTCCATTTACAAAGCTTTGCTAACTTCAGTAAGGTAGTGGCAGAAGGTGGCATTTCATTTTTCTCTTGTCTCTAGCTTTTCTGAAGCTGTTACAAAGTTTTGCAAAGTATGCGAGAGAGCAGGGAAAAAAGTCCAAGTGCTCCTCTCTCCCTCCCCACCTTTAGTTTTGCACTTTGAAATTCTCTAGTTTGTTTCTTACTTGTCTAAAACTGAAGCGGTAAAAAACCTGTTAACTAAGAAATGGGTATGTTGAGCTTTGTGCAGAGGGGAAACCTGATGAAAGCAGCAGCAATAGTTGCAGTAGAATATAAAACCAGGAAGAAATTTCATCCAGATGATCACAAAAAGATACTTCTTTTTCCTCTCATTCTGTAACCAGAGGTGCAAAAGAATGTCACCAATGTTGTTTTAGAGGGATTTCTGATGCATTGATGACAACCTGGAAGAATTACTAAATGTGAAAAAAGTATATGAAATTAGGCAAGATAGAAGGATTTTGGAAGACAGCCAAAGCTATTCCTTCTTCCATTTCCTCTATAGTCAGTGGGAAAAGACTTTTTTTTTTTTTTCCCCCTAAGGGTGATCTCAACTCATCCAAACATCTGTTTATCTGTTTTAGGAGAGGATAAATTGTCTTTTAAACATGCTCTTCTTTTTGCTGAGAAGCAGGTCTAAATACCTAAGTTTATGTTGCTAAATTCTTGCAGGATAAATCCTATCCCAAATGACAAAATGAAGAGAACACAATATGGCAGCTATCTCCCCACTGCTGACAGCTTAACTATTGCCTCCTGGAAGGAAAAAAAAAAATAATAAGGTGGGGGGAGGAGGAAGGGGAAGAAAAACAAAAGGCAAAGTGAATTGAATTTGCTAACAGCTCTGTTGTACATTTCACTACTGGCTGTTTATGGAAGGACAGCACTTTCACATAGTAGATCCACAATAGGACATCATCTCAGTGGAAAGGATGGGATGTTTTTCTTCCTAGGCTTCAGAAAAAAAATTACCTCTAAAGAAAGAAATGTATTGGAAATATAAAGACAGCTGGAAAAGACTATAAGGAGAAAAGGTTTGCTCTTCCTTTTTCCCCTTAACATTCTTTCCCCACTTTGTCCTCATAGCAGTACAGAAACTGAAACAAACCTTGCAAGGCTTTGAATATATTTGCTTTAAATGCATCTGATCCATGATCTTCAATACTGTGGATAAAAGCCTTGCTCTTTCTGTCACTTTTGTTCTCATCCAAAGTTTGGGTGCAACATACATCTCATACCCTGGGAGAGCTACAAACTGGCAGCAGTGGCAGCTTAACCATCCTGGGAGCAACAAGAAACCACACTCAAAACAGGCATTCACGTACAAGTGTTTGTACCATCTGGGTGACTGGAACTACCCTTAAAACGTTGACTCAAAGTTGCCAAAAAGAAGAGCAGGTAGCAGGCAAAAAGGCAAAGTCTGAAAAGCTAGAAAAGCAAAGTTAACAAGTCTACAGATGAAAACTGCTCACATGTTGTGCTGGAGGCTGAATTATATGGAGAAAAAAGAGACTACAAAGTGCCTGGAAAGTAAGAGGCAGAGGGGGGGGAAAGGCAGATATCTTCTGCAAAGACATCTCAAAGCTTCTTACACAAACTGCTCTCATGAAAAAGAAAAAAACCACAAACAAAACCAAATCCCACATGCTGTAATGCTGCAGTTAATGTGGTGAAACTTAAAAATATTGCACAAAATAAAGACAAGGACATCAATAAATGGAGTCATGAGAAAGATGGCAAGGGGAACACAACCGGACTGTGCTCAGCCTACCCTGGCATTTGAAGCCAATCCCAGCGCTGCTGCAGTTGATGCACACACTCTGTGTTAGGGCAGCCAGAGCTCACCCAGGACCCCTGTGTGGAGCTAGCCTGTGGGCAATGAGACTCAGTGGCAAAGCTCACACACAGCTGGGTCACAGTTTAGTTACTGAGTCCTAGAGAGCTCACAGTGACCTCATTTTGAACCTTGCCTTCTGGCTTCAAGAGAATATCACTTCCTGTAGCATTTTAAGCTCTCCTCTAATAACCCATCCAGAAAATCCCAACCTTTTCCCATCCCCTTCCTTGGTAGGGCATGGAAGGGCAGACGGCTTTATGAGAAAACTAAACACAGACCAGAGTATGATGCTGTGGGAAAGCACTGGGATTCTTCGATATAATGTTAAGGAAGTTGATGTGCTGCAGATGCTCTATGAAACAGTTATATGCACTGGAAGAGTACAAAGAACTTCCATCAGGTGCCCTCAGCTACATGCAGAGTTGTACAGTCACAGGAAGGAAATGTTTCTCTTCCCCCAAAGCCTCACATCTGAATAATATCAGCCCTGTGCTGCAACCAAACTGGCTCCCACCCACCACCAGTGCCTCTCTGGTGAGGGTAAAGTCTCAATATGAAATGTGTTTCAAAGAATGTAGGAGTGTCTTGGAGTAAAGGGTTTCACATCAGTTACATGGACAGCACCAACTCTGTAGAGATGGGAAGAATTTGTGCACTATTTTAGAGACAAAGGTATTTGCTTCTCACTGGACTCTTAAGAAAAACACACACACACCTCCCAAAACCCCAAACAAATCCACACAAACAAACCAACCAACCAACTCTACCAACAAAACAAAACAAAAAAATACCAACAAACAAACACAAAATTCCCAGGAGAAGACTGGAATGCTGCACCCACTCACCTCCTCCCATCACTTGGGTCACACTCTCCCCAAAGAGGCAAAAAAGACCTGTCCCAAAGACTCCACAGACCCCTGGGACTCCTCCTACCACAGATCATTGCTGATTTCTGTTTCCACAAATAAAAATGTGAAGTTTTGGCCTCTGGTCCTTCAGCAGATGACCAGTGTATAGTTCTCCCAAATGAAGAAGCAGATATCCTTGTCCCAAAATATCAGCAGAGCGACAGGCTGCACAAAGCGTCTCTCATTTATTTTTTTTCTTTACTATACACACTCTTCTGCCCACAATTGCTGCACAGTTGAAAAAAGCACATGTAAGGAAGGAAGAGGAAGGGCTTTGTAGAATGCTGTAGCAATTAAAAGCTACCAGTAGAGTTGACCTCTTTCCTACAGTGGCACACACACAGAGCATGGTCCAGTTTTTTGGAAAACAAGAAAGCAGTCTCCGTTGGTAATAACTACTCATTTTTAATGTCAGAAATTTTACAAGCTGCAGTTGCTAAATAAAGGCTCCTTTATTTATCCTTTATTCATATCAAAAGATTTCAGACCTGCAGCTTGCTAGTTAGGAGGAAAAGAGAGGAACTCTGAAATACTAAGAAAGGTTGTGTTTTCATCTAAACAGGCATAATAAATCTAAGTCTCAGATGATGGCTCTCAATTAATCTTTAAGCAAATGCCCAAGAAATAGGAACAAACAGCCTTTAGCAAAAGCTAGTTATAACAAGCAAGGGAAGCAGCAAGCCACCTTAGACTGCCCTGCTGCCCCCAATGTACCCTAATCCTTACCTGCAGCAACCCCTGCCATTTTCAGCACAGCTTGCCATTTGCAGCTAACAGCAAATTAGTTTTCTGATGGGCATGAATGGTTATGGGGATGAGACCAGTAAACCTGCACCTTTGTCCAAGTACTACAGCATGGACTGACAAAATTTTTCAACAAAAACATGCGGCACCTTTCTGTGCTGCTCAACAATATCCCAAAACCACTCCAAAGGAAGAACACAGCAGTTGCCTACAAAAATAGCTGTTCTGATAAAATTTGTTTGTTTGTAAGGGCTGCACTGGTTTCCTTCTTATAAGGAGTACCTTATTTATAGCCTCATTTCTACTACCTCTTTAAAGTATAAAGATAATAATTAAAAGACATATAAAGTCGTTGACCAGAAGGAAAAAAAAAAAAAGACACATAAATAATAACTAATTTGCTCCTAAAATTAGATATTTTGTATGGATTTGCAGAATATTTCAGCAGTAGTTGATGCTGGATTAGTTTTGCAGTGCAGTAATTCTGGGTGACAGAAACAATACACACAATGCAGACAACACTCAACTTGAATTCAAGAAACCAGATCTGTATTTCCATCCCAGTATATGGTTTCACATTTTAACTTTAATATTGTTACATCTCAAAGTACAGGCAGAATGCATTACTTTATGGAAACCTAGCAACAACTTTTAATGGTAAGGACAACTGCTCTGAGTTCAAGGAAATTATGTTAATCAGGAAATCTGCAAGGCAAACGTGGTTGCTACCAGTGGGAGAGAGAAGATTGTTAGGATCTATGGAGCGGATCCATACTACATGACAGGAGACTTGGCTGTGGGACACAAGAGGTTAACTAGAGCTGCAAAGAGTGGCAGGGCAATGAGAGAAAGGTCTTTCTCATGGTTAAGGCAGATCCTCTTGTCCCAGAGAACACTATTAATTATCACCACTCTGTACAAGTTCCTATAGACCAAATATTTTTTGTTTTTAACTGAATTTCCCACAGGAGCAACTAATCACATTGCTCAGTTTTGGGTATTCTGAGACCCCAGGGTCTGAAAGGCAGGGGCCCTAAGTGCTCACAGCTGCAGCTGGGGTCACAGGACTGCAAGCTGTCAGCATCTGAATTGTTATGTAATCTGGACTGCTGTGAGAAGCCAGGGCAGTGTCACATCAAATTAGGCAAACATAAGTGAGCTGCCTCTTTTTTGGTTTAATCTGAGTCTCATCTCTTCATTTGGAGAATGAGAATACCCACCATCCTGTCAACTAATAGATGAGGATCAATTAGCATTTGTAACACTCACCTCAAAATGATGAGTACCACAGAAAAGCCTACAAGGAAATCAATACTTCTCTAATCAGAACAAGGTGTGAATAGCATGCAATAAATAAATAAAGCATAGTATCAGACATCTCACAGAGAGGCTTAAATGAAGCAAGAAGGCAGCCCTGTGGATAGAACTATGTATAGGGAAAAGACATAACCAGATGAGGGTAGGATGCACGCTTCAACCCTTGCAAGTATTGCTTTTAGCACCCTTGATAATGCTTGAGATACTTCCTGCTAAACCGGTAAAGCAGACAGTTGAACTGACAACAGCTTTTTCTCCTACCAGACAGGACCTGACTCAGTGTTACCGGCACTGGTGGATTTCTTTCAGGACCTTGCTACTAAATATGAAAGGATAGAGAAAAGAACACATTCCAGCTGTTTAAAGTAGCTGGCAAAAGTCTTAGTTTAAAAGTAACCAAAGGTGGTGGTCAGTGACAGAAGAGACCACAGCTTCTGAGGGTACATTAGCAGCCTTCAGGGACATCTGCTCTGTAATCAGGAGTCCCTCTCCAGTCAGAGGAAATGGTGGAATGAAAAACTAGGAAGCTACACAAGACCAATGGCACAAATGCCAGGGCTGAGACACAGTAAAGCAATTATAACACCAGCAGAAGCTCTTTACATATGCCCTTCTCCCTGCTAAATTCAAGGCCAGAATCATATATGCAAATCTGAAGTTCAAGTCTGATAAAAGTTATTTCCATAAAGAATTTATTTTTTCACTCCATGAGCACTCTCCATGAAGCAATTTGTGCCACTAAATATCTATTTGTGCTGTGCCAGCAATAACTGCATTTTTATAAGATTGATATGCTTCTAGCACTGGTTTCACTGGAGAGCATTGGACAAGATGCTCCAGGAATTACAGCACCAAATGCAGGATCACAGATGTTTTTTTCAGGGTGAGAACACAATTCCAAGCTCACAACTATGGCGAGACACAGTTCAGCCACAGAGTATCATGACAGTAGTACCTTCTGCAGACACACGCACATCACTAGAAGATGCTTAGAGCCTGCAAGCTTGGTTGTTTTGGGTTTTTTTTATGATCATCTTAGGAAAAAAGCAGCACAGGAATGAAGCAGCAGAGGCAATCCTAGTTACCTCACTGCGCAGCATCTCTAATGCTGCTGTCACTGGTTTCCATTTGATTCCAAAACTGCATTTCATGTTTGCTTAAAACCAGAATAGCTAGCTAAAGCCAAGTCACGTGGTAATCATGTTAAACAAGTCTTGATTTGTTGTACCTTTGGGTTCAGCCTTTACTGCAACCCAAGCCTAAATATTCACCCCCTTCAAGTCCATGTGTCTTATGTTAGCTTGAGCATATGTAAAAAATCCATATGGACTCCAATAATTAAAAGCATATGTTATGTGGGTATGCATAAAGCTAATTATGACATGAAACACATTTTGAAGCATGAAGTCTGCTATAAGCATCATGAAATCTGCTCTAAGAATTTGTTATCCTAAAAAAAAAAATTAAAAAATTTAAAAATAGGGTTTTATAATATTTCTGATATGGAACATGATCAATGTGTCCATGCCAGACAAGTTTGTACTGCAGTTTACAAGAGCATTCCCACATAGAGTCAAGCTCAGTTTTGATTATCAATGATGACTCACTGAAGTCATCCTCACAACATGAAAGAAATGCAAGAGGTTTAGAAAAGAGCTTTTGCATTACCCAATAGATGGGGTTTTGAAATTTGTACACTACTAGCGTGTCAATGACTCAAAGAACAGAGCTAATTCTATTCAGTATATTGAAATGCCTTAGAAACTCCCATTTGCTACTTTGAGTACCTCATTGTGTATCACAATTAACCTCTACCAACATCAGGAGAACTGAACAGACTATGCTGAGCATGAAAATGGAACCAAAAAGTGCTGGATTATACACTTCTCAGACTCTCAGAGCAGTACCTGGGCATTTCACAGCTGTGCTCTCACAGCATACATACAAAATGACTTTTCATGTTTTACAGGTGAAGGAGGAAGACAGTTACATCTACACAGAAATGAAGTACTTAATCTTTTAGAATCAGCTGCTGTACTCTTCAGAGGTCTGTCCAACTCTTAACATATGTACTTTCCCTACATTAAATGTACACCATTGCTCTGGACAAAACTAGTAGTCTCCAAGTCCAAGGAGTCACAAACTTCTCATACAGCTATTACAAACACTCTGGTTCTTCAGAAGATGAATGGCACCACAACCATTGAGTTCTTATACAAGCAGGCATTATCTTCAGGGATGCTGATGTATGAGGAACAAAATAATTACATTTTGATTTAAACCTTGGAGTACTTCAGGTATTGCAATTCAAGCAAAGCATTTTGGGATGCCACAGAGCTTGCACCATAGTATAGATTTGTGTGCGTTTGAGAATCAATTATCATTAATATAACAACAAATGCCAAGTGCTGTTCAAGTGTATTTAACTCTAAATTTCTATTGGGAATGTTGTAAAGCAACTCATCTTCAGAAAAAAATAACAATCCTCTAACTCCTGCAATTACTTTCCAGTATTTCTGGTTTAGTGTTTTGTTGTTGTTGTGGGCTTTTTGTGGGTTTTGTTTGACTTTTTTTTTTTAAGGAAAAAATGCACAGCCTTGCAAAAACAAAAACAAAACAAAAAAAAATCACAAATCCACACACACACACAAACTCCCCACAAAACAAAACCACACTCCAAAAACTCAACTATCCAAAAAAAACCACCAAAAACCACCCCACAAAACTCACCCACAAACAAACCAACCAAACCCCGCACCCCAACAAACAAAACGCAAAGGGTGACAATATAAAACAATAGAAAATCAAATCTAATAATCTGGCTATTATTTTCAAAGGAACTTCAGCAAAGGTCATGATGAATTTTCAATGAAGTTCTGTAAAAGACTCTCTCTTGTTCTTTAACATTTTAAAAATCTCTGAGCTTTGGTTTTGTGCTGATCCCACAGATCAGTACATCAGGGAAAGCAAACCACCACTTACACTTCTGAACATACATATTCAGGCAAAGGATGTTGGTTATGACACCACACCAACGCTTGCAAGATCAGGATTCAACCCTCCACTTGGCTTGAACTCCTGGGTGACAAGTTTTTGAACTTGATTTCAGATAGATAGACTTAGGAGTCAAAGGGGGGGAAAGTGCAATGTGATTCTGGTTTAAGTGATCTCATCTGAACTATAATGAGCTCAGCAAAAATGGAGTAAGAGCTCCAGAGGTTTCCTCAGTCAGTCTGTCTCTACAGCTTCCTATCAAGTTTGCTTATCTCACAAGTAATAAGTGGTGTTTTCTAAAAGTAAACTCCACTTAACATTTGAAAGTCGAGCCAGATTCATTTTGGTGCTTGAATAAACAATTCCTACCAAGACATACGGTGATCAAAGCCAGATCAATTTCCTTAATGCCAGACTGTTACAGCACAAGACCAATTTGTATCAAAATGGCAAATTTTCCTGATGCAGTTCAGTTACTTTGTGCTGTTTTGATAATTCAGATTAGTCTAAACTAAAGGAAGTGTGGCCAAAATTAAAAGGAGCACTGGGTAGAATCTAGTCTCAACTCGATTCAGGCAAACCTCTCTTTATTTACAAGTAACTCTGTGTATCACAGGTTAGAGGTCCACAAATCCAATGACAGATGCAAAAGTCAGTTTGCTTGCTTGCAGCTAGGTGGAAAATGCAGTGCCAAGAAACACTACAAATGAAGTGCCCACTGAAGTGATATTTTTTACCATAAACCTGGGACCAAACTTTTCCATATGCGACAACGTAAGTTCAAGGAGTGCTGGTTCTGTGATTTGGTGGTAATACACTGCTTGGAGAGCAGGGCAGGGTAGATGAAGCAGTTCTGTTTCCTGAATTTCTCTTGTTCACAACTAGCACACGTTGATACACCTTGAGAGTGTATACATCTAAGGAGGGGCCCAGGTCATGCTATTGGCTATTTAACCCAATTTCATCATTGTTTTAGGAGACCAGAGTGGTATTAGTCAGCCAGAGTTGATCAATTAACTTGATCCTCCCTCTCTTTAATTTTAAATTAAAAATACTTCATGACACATCCTGCATCTTTGTTTTAATTAAAAATGTGTATTCCTCTGCTGGTTCTAACCTTTATTTCTTTTAATGTCAGCCCTGCAGGAGAGAAAAAATAAATTAACATCTGTGAATGGGCATCCTTGCTGCTGCTAAAGTTCTTCCCTCCTTACCACTCAACTTGGTGCCCAGCTGGCTCTCCTTCTCAGAGACCATATCACAAGCTGTTTAACACAGAGGTTGTAACATGCAAGTCTGAATTTATGCAGTCTCTGTCCTGAAGGAAATTAATGACTCCAAACTGAGAGACATCCTGCTTATCTCAAGGTACTGTTCTGGCAGCACAAAAACACGCCCAAGGTGATATCTACTGCTTCAAATTGCCTCTGAAAGTTATAGGTGTCTAAAAATAGTCAACTGCCTAATCCCTGTGATGCTAACAATCCTCATCAGAAAGTAGTTTCTGAGCAATTGCTGTGCTCTCATGGTTTTTTCCTGCTTCTCACTTCTACTGTGCCTGACATGAGAGTCAGAAAGCTGTTCCCTTCCATCTTCTTATGAATACAGGTACTGAAATTAATGCTTGACTGTCCTATGTAGTTACAGGTAACACTGGGTTGACAAGCTAGGTTCCCTTTATCACTTCTGCCAAACATGAAAGTACTCAGTCTCCAAGCTTCTTAGATACCATTTGTCTGTCCTTCATGTAAAACCACAACTGTCCTAAAGAGTACGTCTATGTAGATGTATCTAAGAACACTTCTAATACTCAGCAAAAAGGCACAGTTCTAAACCATAGTTCAACCTAGAGCTCCACAAAAGCAGTGGTTAATGATGCCATAGGACTCCTTTACTCTTCCAATGCCTTGGTGCAGAAGAAAGGATACTCAGATGAAATAATTTTGACATTTTAAATGGTTGCATCTTCAAGTTAGTCTTCCCCAGCAATTAGGGGGATATTGTCCTATTGCAGGACAAGGGATTACAGAATATGGGAGAATAAATTTAAAGTTCAGCTGGTGTTCTGACTGGAGCACCTTACAGGTGTATTCTCTGCCTAGAGTTACTTGTCATGCAGCAAGCATCCATTACAAGTGCTGAGAGTATCATCTGTTGGGTCACACTTGAAGCTGTAAGATGAAGTACTCTATTCCGCTTCTACTGCAGCTTCTCTTTTCTGCACTATACCTCATTGCAAATTCCCCAAAAATCTATCCCAGTGTGATATACTTAGGGCCCTTTCTAGCACTACAATGTTAGCTGCAAATGAAAGCCATTCTTTTCTTCTCCTCCCTATCCCCAGCCACTCTGATCCCAAAAGGGCTACTCTTCATGCCGCTTGTCTGTAAGTTTCAACAAAAAATAATTCAGCATGTGAACCACAATTCCTTGAAGCCTGGGGTGAATCCTAAGGGCAAAGTCTATCTCCAGTAAATGACACATCGGGATACTCATCCTGAAAGGATTAAAAACTATTCTACAGTTTTAATCACACCTATGTATAAAAGTTATTTTTTAATTTCCTTTTTCTGCAGAACTGATCTTTGCATTTTTATATTCACTGCTAAGGATGCTTCCAGTGTTTCATTTGCAAAGGTGACATCCACTGCATATCAAACTGAGTGCTGGCTGCTTTTTAGAACACATATGGTTATACCTATGTTCCAGGATTTTCTTGTTCTTCTATTAGCTCCCCACAATATTCTTTCTGTACCTGTCCTTGCACTTACTGTGCCAACTAAGCATGGCTTCTGAATTATTGATGAATCACTTTCCAGTATGAACTCATAGGAAACAGTTGCACAGAAACGATCAGAATATTTTAAATAAGCGTTTTCATACCAAACAGCCAATATGTCTTGAAAGTAAAGTATTACACTAGTCAATTAACACTTGATGAACACAAAAATCCATCATATTCAACTTACCACAACAATACGCAGCACCCTTTGTAACATACATTCATACTTAATCTTTTTTAATATGATACCTACACTTTAAGAAGTTTTGGGTTAAACTAATACTGCAGCTTAAGCATTCTCCCCCTCCTCACCACTAGAATAAAACATGTTCGAAAGAAAGAGATAGGTTTAATATTTCTGGCAAAATAGGGGTCATATTCAGTTTCTGCAAAATCTGCACTTAAAATGGTTAGAATAAGACACCACAAGAAGCAACATCATCCATCACCAACGTAGATTAATGTTTTATATTACACTTCCTTTGCTCTTCTGTGCATCAAGGAAAATGTGCCTGTTTCTCTGCTCTGTAAAAGCGTTGATAGATTAATTGAGTAAATTTAATCTAAAACTAGAAAAAACCCAATATGATAAATTTGAAAGCAGCAGCCCACTCTTACAGTATCTACTTTTATTCAAGAATAAAAATACACAGGCAGAATTGATCACTGAAGAACAGGTATCTCATAGGCATTAATGAGCCATTAAAAGATGAACTATGAAAAAAATATGAAAACAAAATTGTCTTATATATGGAGACTTTCTTTTCAGTTTTCTTTCCTGCTTTCTTTTCACATCTGAAATTCAGTTAAACAGGTACTCATGTCTCTGACAAGTAAAAAGCTCACAGAATGATAAAACATGACTCATCTCCTCCAAAAAATACCCACCTTGGCAGCAGTTAAACAAATGGGTAACTGACAAAGGCATATACAAAGGAGGATAACCGAGTACAAAGACGAAACATGATGAAATCAGATGATTTGTACTAGTATTGGGAGGAAAAGAACTCTCTCAAAAGAACATCTTCACACATCAACCTAGCCTTTGCATTAACAGCCTCCCAGAAAGAGCCAGAGGCTAAAAACAAGGACTAATTACAAGTTTTTCATAGAACCATTTCATTTGCAATAGCTTCCTTAAAATAAAAGTCTTCAATTTATTTGAAAGAAACAATAATAGCATAGCAGCCAAAAGGAGGAATAGAAGAACAGAAAGGTGTTACCACCTTGGGAGTAAAGTTAAGATGCTGTGAAGGATGAAATGGGTAGCAAAACTTGCCACCTGTGGCAAGAGCCCTGTTCCTCAGAATCATTTGGAAGAGTAAATCTGCAACAATGCACAATGACTTCAAAACCAACCCTTGTTTATCTATTTCTTGGCAATCTAGTGAACTTAGGATATCGAGATTGTGGTTCCTCACTGGAAGGAAGACACTATAGTTCACCCAAGTCACTGGTCAGTCACTGGTCAAACCTGCCACAGTAATTCCAGTATTTCCCACAAAGGTGGGACCTTCCCACTAAGGTCCAACACCTGCAAGAGTGGTAAAGCATTGAACGGACAGGCAAGCAATTATTTTTTTCTTTGGGTCTGCTTGATTTTAAGAAACATTTAGAAAAATCATCAGCACCTTACAGAATTACATTTGTGTAACTTCCAACTTCATTCAGTTAAGAGCCACATCTTAAGTTACGCTAAACCTCAAACTTTCAAGGGGTTGTTTCCAATCCTTGCATTACTTCAGTAGCCATTTACACTTCAAAACTCAAAACTGTTTTGAGAGTACTAATCACTAGAATTCTGCTGATATTTGCCTTAATAAGATATTCTTTTCTCTATGTATCATAATTCCTGTATTACTGTTACATAAACTCAGCCTTATCCAGGTTTCCACTGGTGGATGAACAAACAAGAGCAGTGACTTCCAGAATGCCATTTTACAACAACGCAAGCTTTTCTTGACAGAAGCAACTGCAGAATGCAAGCAGCAGCACATATGCAACCATTCCTGCACTACATAACCAGGTGTCACTCATTAAAATGTTGACACTATTGTATTGTGCAAAAAGACATGCCTAAAAGACTCCATTTTAAAACATGTAACCCACTCTTGAGGAACAAAAATGTGCACTGCAGCTCCTTAGGGATGTTTAGGGTTTCCTACCTCTTCAAACTATTTGAAATTCTATGTCAGAAGAGCAAACAAAATGAAGTATCGTTTCTTCCTCGATTTGGTCAATTCTCATAGCAGTTGACTGAAATCTAAGCTTAGTAGATGCAACAGCCCCTACCTATGGTTTATGGTTTATTATCTGAATATAATACTATCAGCTAAATATTTTTCCTGCATGCTTAGGTACCTTTTTACTGCATGTAGAGAACTGAGGGTGAATGATAACTAAGGAAAAAAAGCCAAAACCTCTTTTAACTAATACTAACCTTCAGGTACATAGATTGATCCTTATTCTAAAATATTTTCAGACTTAACCACTGTTTTATATGTCATCAGAACAGGCATAAAGCACCATACTCAATTTACTCTGCGTTAGCATCCAGCTGGACTCACTCTGACAAGGTACTACTGACTGACTGGGCTGCAAGAGATCCATTTTGGATCACCTTCTCTCAGTTCCCCCAATGAAATTCATATTACTAACTTGAAGATCTATTTGGTGTTTAAGTATTCCAGTGCAGATTGTTCTTGAAAACATATTTTTAGCCAAACCTCAGTATTTTGTTGAGGAAAAAATCACCTGACCATTACTTTCTCTTCCTCCACTTTATACAGACATTGGATTCTTCTGCCTTTGTCTTGCACTAAGGTCCAATCCAGCCAAAAGACAGGTTGTGGATGTAACCCTGATCATAACAAGGACCACAGTAATCGATTTCCACAAAAGAATAACCATCTATACAAATAACAGTGGCTGCAGGGTTTGGGTTTGTGTCTGCAAACATTTTTATCATTAGTACTAAAGACTCAAGTCTATGTATACTTTTACTCTGTTGTATTCATTCAGAACAGAAATGGCCTGTGCAGAAGCAAAAAGCTAATTTTGGTGCTATGGCCAAATAGCACGGCCATACACATACAGTACCCCTAAGGGAGGCTGAGATGTTGGGGTTTTGTGTTTGTCAGTTTCAGGAATACCACCTCATTTGATAATAGCTGTTAAATAGACAGGTTGCTGTGAGTATTGTTTTATAAGCAAACCTAGACACAGATTTGACTGTACAGCTCTCCTGACTGATCTGAGAGTAAAGAAGATAGATGGTAGGGTAAAAGGAAATGCATTTCAGCAGCTATCTCAATTTATTTGTTTCTACAGACAGGGCAGAAGTGCTCCCGCAGTAACTGTAGTATTCGCACCTCAAACTTCAAACAAAAATCAATCAACCAAAGAACCCACCAAAACACAAACAACCAACAACCCCCTCACACAATAACAAGATATGTAAAGAGAAAAAAAATAGACTCCAGAGAGATTCCAGAGAGTCTCCAGAGACTAAGCAATGGTGTCTTCATATGGACTAGAAATATACATATGTTGGCATAGACTTCACACAGCCTCATTAGACATAAGCAGCAAAGAGGCTTTCATGCTCACCAAACCAGCAGTCTGATTACAGCCCAAGCAGACCTGAGCTGAGCCAGGGCATATTAGGTCACACTTCCATTAAAAGCTGGAGCCACATTTTCTGATAGTCGCTTAGTTCTTCCTTTGACTTTATAGAAAAAGAGTAGGTGAAGGTGCATTTGCTTTTAAAATGCCAACATGGAATTGACTTCACAATTCCAAATGCTAATCAATATTTGCATCAATTTCTATCTGCCACATTTTAAGTGTGAAGATAAAAACAGTGACTTTCTACCAAGTCTGTACAGCAGCTTAAAAAAAATAGCCCTTGAACTCTTTCATAAAGCTCCTGGCAGCAGGGAAAGCTGGCAGCACTCAGGGCAACTGTTTTGTGTTCTGATACAGGCTCTTGAGTGCAAGATCAGACTGATGCATAACAAGCTTCAGAGATGTCAATCTGCAGTTTGTAAATCCACAGTAACACCTGCATACACTGGATTTGTATGTATAAAGGCAGGTTTGCTATACACAGCCCAGTCTAAACATTTTGCTTTTAATCTGAATGCTTTTCAGAAATAAGGATGAGCAATGCCCAAGATGAGATGCTGGTATTTCGACTAAATATTGATTACCTATCATAGTGTTATTTCCAACTAATGAGAAGGTCAATTCCCTTGCATGAAAGAGGATTTGGAAGCCTGTTTTGTGTCCAAATGATACATGATGCACGAGGATAGAACAACACAGTTGTGGTATTAGTAATCACAGAAGAGCAAATGTCAAAGTTAAAAATGAGTATATTTGGTTTGGATTTTGAATATAGGAATGTTGTAAAATTTAAACTCTACTCTAGTGTCTTATGAAAGCAGCACTAGTTCCAACACTTGCCTTATAGCATTCAAAATGAGCTTTTACTTTTCACCATCCTGCTTACATTAACCTCTCAGATTCTTGTGTACTCTCAAGGATATTAATTTTTACAAATAAATCAGCAATACATGTGTTTTTAGACTAGGTAATGCACTGTTCACACACCATTTGTCAGCACATATAACCTCAATATGTGTGCATTATTTAAAAAATCCAGTTCATCCAAGTCAATTAGTGCTCCCAGCAGCTACAGTTAATGGGCAGGATACCTGCAATTACCCCCACACTGTGCCTGAGCAGTCTTGTGGACAAATACAAACATGATACACCCAGGATTTTATCCATCTGAAAATCATCAATATTAAGTCAAGCTACAGCAACCTTCTATCGTGCAATTAATGTACCTAGCCTAATAATTTACTGCCAACACTGCACATAGCCTTCCCATTTGCAGGAGCAGCTGACTGTAGAGTGTTGCTACACAATGACTTCACATTTGTATCAAGATCCATCTCTGTAAATCTATCTCTATACTATTTTTGATTGAGAATATAGAATCAGTTCAGTTGGAAAGGACCTTTAAGACAATTGAAAACCAAATTAGTCAAGCAGGATCTGCCTTTCATAAATCCGTGCTGACTAGACCTGATCACCTGGATGTCCTGCATGTGGCATGTGATGGCCCTCATCCATAGAGTTTTCTATACAACATCTAGTTAATTTGATCTGTAAGCTGAATACAACTTGGAAAAAGCATTATGCAATAAAGGTACTGCTAGTAAGCAGGTCAGTGCATGTTACACTCCAAATCTGAATCCTGACCTTTTGTCTTTCAAGACTTATTTCTGGCCACAGTTTGTAAAATTAGATGTGAGCAGCCGAATATCCCTGTTGTGGCCAACACTGGAGAAGACCAGACATGTAAGATGTGTTACAGATCCTCCATCTCATAACCACTTACGTACAAAGCAATACAAATTATTTTAATTTACAAAGGTGCTACCACCAGCAGAATTTTGATAGAAAGAGTATCTGTAAAATACTTTGTGGATATATCTACTCACATATACATGCATATGCATAAAGCCCTTCTGCACTCTAGAGACACCCAGCCTGGCTTTTAGGTAATTGCCAAGGATTTCAGTTAATTGCAGAACAGCTTTACAACATGAAGAGCTGTCCCTACATTTCTTCTTGGCTAAACATTTTTCATACCTTACTGCATTGGTATAGGAGCACCAACAACAAAGCCTTCCTATCTGTCAGTGCAGATCCAGTTACACACGTGTATCTACAACTACATCTGTTTTCCTAACCAATGCACTTTTAACAGGCATAAAAACTGCAGGAGGGTGCTTAGACGTTGAGAAACTGAAGACAGGAATCAAAGCCTTGAAAGAGGCTACAGATGTAAAGGCACTAAAATATTTCAAGGGTCAAACAGGAGCTGGATTCTAAGTCTGAGCACTAGACCAGCATTTACAATTGGCACTTTTACAACTGAAGTATCTCAATGGACATTTATGTAAATGCTACTTTGTTCTCAGGCTATTCAGCAATCAGTTATCAGATGGAAAGGGTTTATCTAGACAACCCCCAGGGCACAATATTGTTTTAATTGCCCAAAACTATTCCAATGGAAAACAGTTTTACTACCTGACATACTTAAAGAGTCTCTTCATCAATCAGCTGAAAAGTTAACAATTTCTAGAGAATGACCAAGTACATGAATCCAATGCAATTGAGAGCATTCCTTATTATTTTATCCTTAAAAAGTCCAAACTGAACAAAAAAAAAGTAAAAAAAAAAATCCTATTAAACATGTGATATTTTTGTGCAAACTGAGATCATCATATCCAAAGTATAAGTTAAATCTATACAAATATTTTTTGGGAACTGAATGCAAAGAACAGAGCTAAGCACAGCTGCAGAGATGATGACAGGAATCCAATCCAGGTATGATGTATGATCAAAAGCAATATTAGACAGCTCCATATTCACTGGGTTTTCACCACCTGGATCTCAGTGTTGCAGAAATGTTATGGATACTACCTGACAGGTTGTCTCCCATCACAAGCCTCCCTCCAGCTTAATGTCACAGTGAAATAATTCTGTGCACACTCTTTTAATCGGATTACTATCTTTTTTACACAGTGCTTCCTCTGCATATTTTTTACACTAAAGTAGTTTTTATTCTGCATTACTATTTAATTGATTTTATTTCCTATTCTATTCCTTTAATAGGTAACATCCTGATAATATTTTCATCATTTTTAAAAGTCTCCAGACCACTGAAGCAGCTTCAAGACACTCAAATTTATTCTACTCAGGCAGCAGAGGTTGAGAGAATTCCCACTGATCAGAGAGTTCTTTATATTATCCACTAAAGAATCATTTGTTTCAGCCCAGTCCTGTTAGCAGCAATGCACCGAACAAAAACTTTTCCAAAGACTAGGTAAGCAGACAGACTTGCCAAATTAGGCAAAGCTCATTAGCAGAGCTGTCCTAAAGAAACCTTACTAAAAGCTGCTACACAACTGTGGCACCTGTACTTAAGAGTAATCATGTGGGAAAGCACTGGCTTCCTAGTAACTTCTCATGACAATCCAATGCATTGAATTATTTTGAGTCTGCTTCTGCTTCCTTTGAAGTGGGTAAATAGTTCAACACAAAACAATGTTACACTTTGCAATAATAAAACGTCACTCATCATTTTAAGATAATGTTTATAATTATTTTCTCTTGTTGAACTCAGAACTCAAGTCTTAATTTTAGAACATGTACGGATATAGGAAATAATTGGTGCAGAATATTGACAATGTTAAGAGTTGGGACTGTTCAGCCTGGAGAAGGAAAGGCTCCAGGGAGCCCTTACAGCATACAGTGAGGGTGGTGAAGACACTGGAACAGGTTGCCCAGGAAGGTCTCAAATGCCCCCTCCCTGAAGGTGTTCAAGGCCAGGCTGGATGAGGCCTTGAGCAAGCTGGTCTAGTGGGAGGTGTCCCTGCCTGTAGCAGGGAGGCTGCAACTTTAGATGATCTTTAAGGTCCTTTCAAACCTAAACTATGGATGTGTGCAATAAATCCTTTTGTAACTCCTTGAAAGAATTTTTATCAATATATATTTTTGTGTGACTGACTTTGTGGGGTTTTTTGTTTTGTTTCAGTTTTTCTTAAACAAGTTGTCCTGACATGTCCTGGCAAATGATAAATGAACATCTATAAAGGAGGAAAGGCTGTCAGCTGAAACAAGCTGCTCTTTAGGGAAATTAATTCAGCAGGTAATTGTTTTGATTAGCCCTATCAAAAAGGTCCTTCTGATTCCTGGGCATACTTTAAAACATTCCTAAAAAACTAATCTAAACTGAATTTCTTATAAATAGAGTTATGATGGTACTGGAACTGCATGTAATTCACAGACATACAGATGTGCACTCCATCAGGAATTCCAGAGCACTGGGGTTTCAGACATGCAAAGAGAACACAAAATGTACACCTGTCTTTGCTACATTTTAAAGTTGTCTTTATATAAAAAGCCTCAAATAACATCTGGTATGAAATCAGAAGAAAGTCCTTTTCTATTTTCTGATAAAATAGTGTCTACTTTTGAAGACATTTGGGGAAATTACTGTGACTTAATGGGAGATATCTTCATGTGAAGCTATATGCTACTTCCTAAAGACATGTAAAATAACACAGCTCTTTGTACAGTCTTTCCTAGGGAAAAATGGTGTGATCTTTCCATGAACTTAAACAGTTGAAGGTATTCCACTTAAGCCTTTCTGGAGCTGCATGAAAGTTGCATGTTTTTAATTCTGTACCTACGAAATTCATTTTTATCAGTAAAAATGTGGGCTAAACAAACCTCAAAACCTGAGACGTGTTGGCTAGTTTTAATTTAGCTTCTAAGCTAATCTTGAAGACAGCAGAAAAAACATCTTAGAACATGTTAATTTTTGAAATTCTAGAAATTTAAAATTAATTTCTTCTAACTTCTCAATCTATAATTTAAGCTACAAAATTGTACTTCTAAATGCTAGTCAAATTTATAGACAGTTCATTTTTGGTATGCATATGAACCTACAGAGACTCAGCTAAGCTGGATACCTTTGCTACAGAACAACTACCAGTTTTTTGTGTTCTATTCCTCACCCCACCTTCCTGATGTTTCCATCTAGGTAGAACCATGGATCTGCACTGCTGCTCTGCAGTCCAGGAGAAACAGGTTAGAAGGAACAGAAGTCGCTGACCTGAATTAAACTACAAATTAAGAGTTCATGCGGCCTCCACTGTTGCCATAACAGAGCTCTTTCTTACTAGCATCACTGAGGGTTACCCAAACACTTTAAGACAAGCCAAGCATACCTTTTAGGCACACACTCTGCCTGACCCCAAGGCTTGCCAAGCAACCACCATCTGTACAAAGCACTGCCAAAGTGCTGTTGCTCACACTCTGTAAGCCCTATGCAAGGTTTGCAAAATCTTGCCACTCTACCCACAATACCAAGACAATGGAAAAGCAGACACAACATTTCTACTGGTCTTACTATAACATATAAAGCAATAACGTAATAATCTTAAACTCTTTTCTGCTGTAGCTCATTAATTGTAATTTCATTAATTATAGTTAATAAATACATACTAAAATAATTGTACTTAATGATTTTTAAATATTTTTTTAGGTTACGTAATAGCTGAGAGTTTTGTAAATTCTTCCAATTTCATTTTACTACCTGTGAGAACACATGTCCAGGTGCCATGTGCTGCTCTCACTGCACAAACCCAGAGCTAAGAAGCTTGAATCAATTCCACTGGTCCAAAATCAATCCTGTTATCAAATTCATTTCCTAACATCCAACTACAAAAGCCACAAATCTTCGCTGCCTTCAGGCAAACATCTGATAGGTGTGACAATTCTAAAATGCAAGAAAATAGCAGAGTTCCTCACATCCTGCAGCACCAGTACTCACCTTCTATCCTATTTTGTACTGGGGCAGTGGACTGTACAGAAGGCCCAAAGCAGAGCACATCAGGCCCACTGGATTGAAGTGTAAGATCAAGCCATCTGCAAACTTGCTGATGGTGCCCTCAATCCCACTATTTCTATCATTGATAAAAATATTAAACCGTACAGGTCCCAGTATGGACCCCTGAGGGACACCATTTGACACTTCTTTCCACCTGGACTTCGAGCTCCACCCTCTGGATGTGACCATCCAGCCAATTCCTTATCCACTGAACAGACTACCCAATACTTTATCATTCTTACACAATTTGCCTTTATCTTTTATATCAAATGAAAGCATTTTGTAGTTATTTTGAAGGGCACACTTTTGCTCGTATTTGAGTTAGAAAAATGGGATCCTTGAGTATTTCACCAANCCTGTCCAGGTCCCTCTGGATGGCATCCCTGCCCTCTAACAAGTCAACTGTGCCACACAGCTTGGTGTCGTCTGCAAACTTGCTCAGGGTAATGAACAGAAGTGGTCCACAGTAAGGAAGAACATTACAAAACACTCAGTGCTGGCCCCTCTCTATCCCATTCTCAGTCCATAACATTTACTCTCTGTTGTGGTCCAGGCCATAGTGTATTTCTCCATAATGGCACCTACAAATCCCATTCCAAAGAATTACAGTTCATACTAGGGAAGAGCCATTCAAACCTACAGACGGGGTTTTGTAACAGTTTGAGAACAATGGACACAGCTAAGCTTAGAGGCTTTAGTTATTTTAACATAAAATTGCTATTTCTGTAACTAGGCTAAAGGAAACACGTAAGAGCACACACAGGGAAGGTGTCTCTGCTACCAAGGGCTTCTGAAACCAAAATAACATCTGATGGAAGCCATTCTTCCTTCTGTAAGTAGTCTACAATTTTCCCCCTTAATTTCTAATAGCAATTTTATGTGAAGTATGGCCAGGAATTTAAGTAGCCACTATTCCCCATTACTTGACAAAAATGCAAACCATACCTTTGGGGACCTGAGGGGAAGCAGGGTACACAAAACTCACAAATATATAATGTAAACAGCTTTTAAAGGCATATCAGAATGGCAGCTTGCCAAAAAGTGTGCATACCACATAGCACTATTATCTATTTAGTAAATTCAAAACACCAGCTGTCTGGATTTAAGTGAAGTTGTGCAGCATAGGATGCCTGTTCCAGGAAAAATTTCATTTAAAGCCTGCAGTTAACAGGCCAGGTGAGATCAAAGGTTAGCCAGACATCCATACAGCAGAGCACAACTCTAGAAACAAAGGCAGCTTACAGTAGGTAGGAATTTAAGACAGCTCAGTCTATTAATACACAAGATGTGGATACATTTCTGCGAATTGTGTGTTTTGTTTTGTTCTCCCTAAAAACTAAATTAATACCCTGTAGTTTTAGCTCAATGATACTCGGGAAGTTTGAATACTCAGCTTATCTAAGAAGGTAGCTGTAACGAGAGCTTTAGCAATTTTCATCAGGTGAAAACATCTCTTTCTCTAATGAACCCAGCAAAGCATAGCTACAACCTTTTTAACTGTCAGAATAAACCTTTTGGGACTCCTCATTATCTGCAATAATTGTTTTTAATGCACTACTAACTACTTCCATTCTAACTCAACCTTCTCCAATTCTGCACTTCAGCATCCTGTACTCAGGAAGAGGCATGGACATGTCTGATCAGGCCATTGTGGCTGGAAAAATCAGACAACAAAGTCACAAGGCCATAAACAGTTGAAGTGGGTGACTTGAAACTATTCTGCTCTGCTCCCTCTCACAAGTTGTCCTCCATAACCTTACAGCTTGCTTCTTAAACCGTTACCCTCATGCTTACTTAATCAGTTTTCTGTACAGGAGGAACACATTTGTAATGTTTCCCACTATTCTTTGCAAGTGAAAAATACACACTTGCATATAATTAAGATCTAATCACTTAAGGACATAAACCAGGAATTAATTTCATTGGCAAACACATTTCCACAGCAACAAGATGCTCCAAGTAACATTTGGAACTACCTGTATTCATAGACATGTGAACATAGTCACAAAAGCTTGCCACCTAGAAAAGCAGAACAGATGGGAAAACATCCAGATTAAGTGACTTCAAGGAATACTGGCACTGAGCTAAGAACTAAGCACAGATCTTGCAAGTTCCACGTGCACCTTATTTCCACAAGATCTTTATTCTCTGTCAACAGAAACCTTTCTGTGAGACAAAAATCAAAAACAAACCCAGAAGAAAAGTCAGGTTTCAGTCTGTAACTTAGGTCCTGGATAACAAATATAAAGTGTGATTTTATTTCTTAAAATAAAATATTGATTACATTTGAAGAGTTCCATCCTCCCTTTTTTCAGTTTATGTAAAGCTAAATCAAACTCTTAAAAAGAACTATTAGAACAATTACTTGATTACAGAAAGAGCTGATTAAAATAACTGCGACTGCAATAACTGTTGAATCATGCTGTACAATTTAACTCTAGAACATTATCTACCCTGAGCTGATTTTTTTACCCCCAAAAAATTTTAAAAATCCTATGTTTTGCAGATTTAGTTTTTCAGCTTAAATTCAACCTTCCACAGAATCCTTCTCATAAAATCACTATCTCTACTTTATTTGGATCCAGATTAACTTTATAAGTAATCTTATTCAATAAACTCAGGCTACCCAGATATGCCACCTGCTTTTGTGGTAAAAAAACATCAAGACACTCCAAGCCAGCCCAGAGATGCCCCTCTCTCCTAGTCATCTCCCACAGAAGATGAGTAGACAGATGATGGACAGAAAGAGGGCACGTGCACAAGCAGAGTTTACAGATGGAAATACCTTTGCTGCTTCTGCTGCTAAACAATGTGGTTGATTGGCAAATCTGGTTGTCAGATTCCTTCACAGGTATTTTTCATTTCTGTTACACTGTTCATCTACTCAGAGCCTGCCAGTCTGGTTCTGTCACTCCTACTTTTTTTTTTTTAATAGAAACAGTCTAATTGATTTCAATGAGACTACTTGCAGAATAAAGTATTAGTGAGAAGAAGGTTAAAACACAGAAAAACATTTATGTATTCAGATACCTGTCAACACATTTTCAAGCAATTCCTTCATGAAGAATGTAAGCTTTAGGAGTTACATTCACTATAGATATGCTGACCACCAGATAGCAAATCATTTCCTGTTGCTCATTACTAGACAAGTCTACTTCCAGTAAGAGAAATACAATGTCAAAAAAGAGACAAGGCCATTAGAAAATAATGCCAACTCCTTAAAATATTTCTAATTCAACTAAGGCTTCCCACAAAGTCTTTTGTTAAGGTGTCTTTTCTATTAAATACATTTTAACAATAGAATAAAAGAAAGTAATCTAGGGAAAAAAAACCCTCTCATGTTAAGTCCTTTTTCTTCCTATTATTCTGCCTTCTTGTTCCATATTTCTGCAGGAAGTCTTTTCAGCTCACACAGAGCTTCCTCAGTTCCCCTTGTACACTTACCAATGCACACACAGCATGCATCCATGGCAGTAATGGCACACTTAGGTGCAACAAACTGCCTCCTTTACTCAAATACATACATTTATTTATGTTGTCAGTGTTCTGTGCACTTAAACAGTCTTGATTCTGTATGCAAAGGTGTAATAAGGAAAGCAGCAGGTGACTTGCAGTGTGAGAGATGAAATACACATATGCACTAGCGTAAGTACTCCTCTCCCTTAAGGTACTCACTTTCAACTTGGACTGATAGGAATATGTTGAACAATTGGTGTCATCTGCTAGCAGAACTCGAGTGATTTTACACTGTTCGTCTATAGCCCCATAAAGTCTTTCTGAAGTTTTTACAATGTTTATTTGAATATTTAACATTCAGCAATGGAATACTGCTATACAACTTTCCTACTTGACTTAGTGCTTGCTGTTTTATTTTGGGTACTATATTGCTGGTAGTTTTTATTTGCATAAAGTTGCTTCACTGAAGAAATAAAGATGTATTTCAACTGCAACAGTAGTCAGAATAGTTTTTCTCTTTCCTCTACCTTGTTCTGCCTTAAAAACAATCTTGAACTGCTTAAAAACAAAAGCAAATAAATTAAAGGGACCACTGGTGAAAAACAAGCCATGGTAGAAGCACTTCAGGTAAACATAATTAAGGCTAGCCTTTCATATTGCAGGTTAAACTAATTACCATGGTTAGATCTAATGTAATGCATTATTAGATCGATAAAACAATTATTAAACTTTGGTGACAATCATCTACAGTTAAGATGAGAATAACTACCTCTGCAACACTATTTTTCTCTCTCGCACCTTTATACCTCTATAATAGCCTCAAGAATGAGGTAGCCACCACACTTGCATCTCCCTGAAGGGGTAGGGCATGTACAAAACTGATTTAATAAGTTCCAGTATTTATGACTTGGACTGAAATGAGTTTTCTATCAATAACACAAATTAAATCCTTTGTAAGTTTAAGAACTCCAAGGGTTGGTAAAAGTTTTTAAATGCTTCTCCACATTTACTTATTTTACTGCACAGAGCTTGACTTAATATTTCAAACAACAGGGAAAAGAAGCTTAATCTCACACTGGCACTTACTGCACAGTTCCAACAAGATTTCAAACCTCTAGATAAAAAGAAATCCTCAAGTCTATTGGCTGTCATCCGAATGCAGCTCTGGTACCAACCATATGCAATGTCAAATGTGCTCTGGCAAAAGGATGCTGATCTATTACCCTTCCAGCATTGTTGAAAGCAAGAATAACATCAAATGATCCTGAATCATCTCTACACAGCACCTATGGATTGGTCTCACCAACAATTACTGCTTAAGGAAGAAGGAAGCCACCTCTACCTTCCTCTCCTCCCCAGCTCTCACTATAACAGCTAACTCTGAGGACTGATAGTCTCCATATTCAGGTAAATAACTGGCTTACAGATGTAAATCATTTACTGTAATACTCTTCTTCTAGAGGATTTAACTGAGTCTAAGAATGTTCTTTCAAACAGACTGGAAGGAGTCATTACACACTTTGGACCCAAATTCTGGCCCTGTCCCTGCACCTAGATGAGGTCACCCTTGTTTCACTTGTGTCACGGTCCCCCTTTCAAAAGCTAGTCTCATCTTTTGAAAGAATTGCCTCCACAAAACCAGAAATGGTCCTGGAAAAGAAGTGGCAGAAGATAAATACCATCCTCTCTGTGCTACTTTTGCTTACCAATGATCTATCTGATTCTTCACAACATCAAATATACACCACAGAGAAAAGCATATGGCAGAAGTATGGGAAATATAACCTCACCATGCATAAATACTGTCCAAAATGTACTACCTGAAGGGAGATTGTAGCCAGTCAGGGGTTGGTTTCTTCTTCCAGGCACCCTGTCACAAAACAAGAGGACACAGTCTCAAACTGTGCCAGGGCAGGTTTAGGCTGGATGTTAGGAAGAAGTTCTTCATAGAAAGAGTGATTGCCCATTGGAATGGGCTGCCCAGGGAGGTGGTGGAGTCACCACCCCTGGAGGTGTTTAAGAGGAGGCTGGATGAGGCACTTGGTGACATGGTTTAGTTAATTAAAAGGGTTAGGTGACAGGTTGGACTTGATGATCTCAGAGGTCTTTCCCAACCTGGTTAATTCTGTGCGCGATTTTAACAAGCATGCAACTACACCTCATTACAATAACACAAGCCCACTTTTCCCCTTTTCGTTTACCTCAGACAAGACAGCTGCTTCCTGAGAGGAGCAAAGAAGTGTTCCCAGAGTACAGCTCTCCAGTCACCTCTGCCTTCTTCCAATGTCAACCGTTACAAAATCCCCGAGGAAGCTGAATCTGTACAGAAGATGGAACAGGAAAGTTTAGTTTAGCTGCACTACTCTTGTACTTCAGAAATGATTAATGGATTTGCTGAAACTGTTTATAGAAATGCTTCACTGTAAGCAAGTATTAAAGTATCTTATAAAAGTGATAAATTGAAACTGAAGCAGAAATCCAAATCCAAACCTGTAGCAGGGACAGAAACAGTGCTATGGAATTCAGTGGGCTTAATTTTAACCCACATATTTCTGAAAGACATCATGAAACACGTGTCATGGAGACAACACCAACAAAGAGATCTAGCATATTACAGTCTTAAAATGGTTGCATTTTTCATTAGCTGTAGCTGAAGAGGGAAAAACGACTCGAACACACTACTAGGCAGTGGAGAACCTACTCTCTGGATTATCACATGGCAAACACTCCCAACTAGCAGCAAGAAAAAGGCTAGTGCTTCTTGAAGGCAAACTGCAAGCAAAGCACAGGTTATGATGCTAGCCACTGCTCTATGCATTAGGCTACTGGGTACATAAACCTACAAAGACATTTCCCTCCTGTTCATGAGCAACAACATAACTCTAAACCAAAATTGACACTCCTGTTAATAATGCAAATTGCACATCAAGCATGTATCTTTCCAACTGCTTCTCCTTATGTAATACATTATCGACACCACTGCCATTGCTCATTACCTTCATCTGGTGACACAATAGGGGAAAAAACACCAAACAAAACAAAAAAACACTTTATTAGACTGAGACATTACAAAATATAAAACCAAAAAAATAAAAATCAATCTTGCAACCAGAGCAGGTGCTTTGCCTTGCTGCTCTAAGTATTTGAGAGAAGCCACAAATGTTCTTGACTTTGAGCATAAGTGTTACTGCTCTGCAGAACACTGTGTACAATGATTAGGTATATATTTAGCTTTGGAGTGTGCACTTAGAAGAACACAGCATTTCGCAGAATCACAGAACGTGCTGGCTTGGATTGAACCTCTAAACATCATCTAGTTCAAAGCTCCTACAGTAAGCAGAGACATCCTCAACTAGATCAAGGCCTGACCTTGAATTTCTCCAGGGATGAGGCCTCCACCACCTCCCTGGGCAAGCTGTTCCAGTGTTTTACTACTCACATAGTAAAGAACTTCTTCTGTTGTCTTTGTACTATGGAAATGTGTACTTCAGAGATCACAACTGTGACAGAAAGCAACAACTTTACCAGCTGCTAAACAGAAGGTGGGAGAAACAACCCGGAAAGGTAACAGTGAAATATGGCACACCCTAACAGATTGCTATAGGTGCACATGCAGCTGCTTGGCCCTCCACCCAAAGACCTTCGGTTCGTAGAGAACTATGGTGGTATTCACAAGGCAGATAGGAGGCACCAAACCAAGCTTGAGCAATCAAAGATGACAGAGCATTCCCATAGTAGAGCCCCACTGTCCCATTGCACCACCTTTCAGCATCTGGAAGACTGAATGGTCAGGGGATAATGTTTGTTCTCATACTATATTTATATTCTCATTTACTACTTCTTAAGAGCCCAGAATTTCATAGACATCTGCCATGCCATCCTCTTTTGTCCTTTCTGTGACTAAAATGGTCCTTGGCATCTCCCTTCTCCCATGTGTAAGCTGTTTAACACTTCTGAGCTGCCCTATTTCCATTTTTCCAGCTCTAATACACCGTGGATAAATTTTGTACACTCTGCCGTTCCCTTCAAGTTATACACATTTCAGGAGTGGCACATTGCACTCTCTATTTTCTTTTATGAATAATTCCTAACCTTCTGTTCTTCTGAGTATTACCTAGCCATTGAGTTGGTATTTTACGAATTATCCAAAATTATTCAAAATTCTGTTTCAGAAGCATCAATAGCTAATTTTAAACCCATCAATACATACAGATAGTTAGGATTGTTTTCTCTACAAAGCATTTCTTTGTGTCTAAGAACACGGAGGTTCATCTCACACTGTATTGCTCATACATTACATTATCTGCAACTCTTTACACTCACAGCATCAGTGTCATTTGAAAGCTCTGGAGTAACTGCTTCCTCCTTAATTCAGTACTTTTTCTAGGACAGTTATAAACATGCTGCGAGTCTTTGTTACTAGCAGTGTAACTAAATCTGGTCAGTAGTCACTGCAAGTCTCTGGAGTTTTCAACCTGTTCTTTAACAACAGTTACCTAGATGACATTCATTTACAAATGCTTATTCAGTAACAGCTTGGATGCTTTAGGAGCCTTCAGTAAAAGGCTCTTTTTTCAAGCTTTTGGATATGTAAACACCACATCAAGCAGACCATTGTTATCAATCTGCTCCTTCAAAGAGCTCTAACAGAACAATAATATTTCATCTTCCTCTACAAAGACATACTGAGCTATTCCTACTGAAATCATATTCATTCATAACTAAGAAATGTTATAATTTTCTCGTTTCATGAAAATAGGTCTTAACAAAAAGAGACAAAGGTGGCACCTCTGAAGAAGGATGCAATCTCCTCTTTCACTGCCATGCAATGATGAAAGATTTATGGTAAGCATAGAATGACTCTTCTGCTTGAATCCTCCAGTAAACAGAGCATGTTCCTTGAAATAATATGAAACTTCTTAGAAATCAGAAGATTCTCGATGCACTGATTCTTGGAATGCAATTAGCAAAGCTTTTAGCTCTGCAACACAGCCCATCCATGGGTTGCTGAAGTGATGAAACATTGTCCATGAGGCAGACCATAGTCTCAGCTTTTACAATATCTCATTGATTCTACTTTGAGCTGTTCAGCAATACTTCATCTACAACACTTGCATCTGCTATGATTCACACAGCTCCATCTCTGTCAAACTAAACGGACCTAAATCACATTCTCATTATACAGGAAAATTTTACTCAGTTCCCAGTCACTCATCATAACATGATGCACTACAGATTAAGCTGCCAGACAGACTTGGACAACAACTGTCACAGGAGATTGTCCTGCTTAGTCATCAATTTTCCTAGCATTTTGCCACAAATAAAATTTGTCATTGCTGGTGTTATCATTTATCACAGAAACAATGCAGTCTTTCCTCCTGAAAAAGCCACTGCACAGCTTCTCTGGTTACCATTTATGCATAATACCATTATGTATTACACTATAACCTTCAGGAACTGTACAGCTTAGAATCTGCACCAATGCATCACACTAGTTTAATCAACGCTTACTGCCTAAAGGAACAGAAGCATGGTTTCTTATTATGACAGACGTGCTTTTAAAGAGCTTTCAATGCTTTTCTTTAAAAAGGAAAAAAAAAAAAAAAAGTTCCTTCCATTTGGTCTGAATAACTGTCCAACAGTAGGTTTTAAAATAGGATTTGAGTACACTTAATTGTGTTCAGGATACCGGTAGGAGAAATGACAATAGCATGAAGAAATTAAACACACAGCTCAGATCAATCATTACTTAATTTACAGAGCTTGGTGTTCTCCACATACCATGTGCTGAGTAACAAGCAACTTCATTAAGCTCAAATGGATCTTTAGTAAAGCAACTATTTACAGAGCAGCTGCAGGTGGGTGCTCCTGACGTGCATGTGGGTTGGTTTTCAGACAACCCTTTTATTCTTCAGCTTCTATTCCTTCTAAAACTTAGCACATTCTAAAAGGGGAAGTGCTAGAAAGGGATTCTCCAGGGCATCTCTACTGACTATATCAGAAAAAAATATATCCAAATTCTTTTTTCATTGACTCTTCCTAATACTTAGTTTTGACCTTAAAGAAAAGGTATTCAATACCCTGAATTGGTCCTGAAACTAGAATCCCTATTTCCAGCTTTAATATTTCTTATCCTATTTGTGGCTGGTTGTTTTTAACCAGCAGCAACAGAATGAGGGTGATCTGTAATTAATGTTTTTTCCTGTTGAATCAAAGTTCAATTTGATGCTTCTTGAAAAGCCTTAAAACCTCAGCAGCCCTTAGCTTCTGCTTTTGATCTCCCTGCAAAAGTAACCACTACTAGATTCATCAAACCCAGCTTTATAATTGCCCCTGTTCATGTTTTTTTCAACAGGCTGTATACACAGTGAGCTAACTTGAATTCTGCTATTCCTCCCATTGTGCAAACAGTTCTATCTGCTGGGAACGTGCTAATCAGGCTCTCTAGGTCCAACCCAGACACCATAAACACATCAATCACAACAGAAGGCTGAATTTACCAATTTGCTTTCAATTCCTACTGTTCTCTTCCTCCTCCAAGTTCCATATCCTGTTTCTATTTGAAAAAAAAACCAACAAAACAACAGGTTTTCCAATGAACATCTACATCTTATTTGAAAAAAAAAATTTAAAGAAATTCCCCATTTCAAACCCAAAACCTAACTGAGCTATTCTTCACTAAGCATTCATTTTCTCTTCTTTGCAAAGCTTCTATCACTCCAACGTTCCCATGTTGATTTCATACATAATTCCTTGTTTCAAAACCTAGTCAGAGTCACCTTCCTCCTGCTTCCCTTTGGGGAAATGCCAGTAGTTTATTGAAACACACAGACTTTTGCAATACCCTAGGGATTCCAGACCTTAGCAACAGTGCTTACCTTCTAGGCCATTTTGCTTTCTAGATCTGAGGGGTTTTAGCCAGCTGTGGCACACACAGTTTATTCAGCATTCTACGACCGCCCTGTTTCCTTGTCCACCCGCTAAGCACAAACATAATCATCAAGTTCACTGCAAACTCTCTGCCAATTCCAATCGCTCAGTATTTGTCAATATTCACACTGGATGCAGCATGTCCACTCTTCTGATCACCACCATGGAAAAAAAATAAACCAGAGGTTTCCCTCAAAAACAAGCTAAATCTTTAAAGGATGGGATCCTATTACCATATGCTTCCTATAAGAAAGGAAGAAAAATATCAGCTCCAAGTTATGTCATTAGTAACTTCCTCAGCCATATGAAACTTTACTGCCTGAACCTCATTACAACTTGCAAATGTTCAAGGAAATAGAAGCATGATGGTATGAGATAGTATCCAGTCAGGCATGCCCAAAGTTAACCACTACAAGCAATTGTCTTTTAAAAATCTGTTGCATTAATGGGTGCATAAGGCAGTTGTTTTTAATTTGGCAAACTACCACATATAACCTCACTGGTCTCCATAGTTAGAGAACAATATTAAGTGCCTGGAGCAACCAAAACATCTAACAAGTTTAACTGAAAGATGCCCAGACTGTACAGACATGTTTTCATGGACATCCATGGGCAGCCTTCTTGCCAAATTCCTCCCACAGAGCCACATCCTTATGTTCTTCCACAAGCTGCTTCCCAGAAAGGCCATGAAGGAAATGCTGTGCTCTGCTAGGGTGACATCCTCCTGTTTTCCTGCGCTTTCCTGCAATCTGTCAGAGGTTCAACTAAGGATGCAGACAGAAAAATTTCAGACCTTGACAGGTGATAATGGACAAATCATTAAATACTGGATGTTTAAACAGCAATTTCATGAGCCCCCTGAAAGGGTCTACTATTAATTCAGTACTTAATTCTGCAAGGGACATAAACTAAACCCCAGAAAAAGGGCTTTTGCAGTGTGCTCTTTGTCCTAACAAAACGAAGTAACCAGCATAACTCAGAAAAACATCGTAACAAATGAAACAGTCTTTTTTTTGTTGTTGTTATCTTAAATTAGGCAACCGATATCTCATTTCGCAGTAGCACCTTCTCTGCCATCGCTTATCATCAACAAGCATACATGAGGCTTGTGGAGGATTTCTCTATTCTAGCTCAAAAATCGCAATGTCCCCTGAAAGCCAGGAGCTGCTACTGTGAAGAAAAAAAAAAAAAAAGGAGAAAGAAAGGGGAAAAAAGAATCACATATCTTCCATCCTCTTTATAATGCCAACAAGAGTTTGAGTGTCTTCTGCCTAAACACTTTTCTCAGAGACACGAGTGGGAAAAAAAAAAAAATCGGCAACCTAGTTCCTTAAACAATAATGGATTTGCATGACAGAGTTTAAAATACTCTACACTCCTACTGAAGAACATAAGCAATCCATTGCCATCCATAGGCAATACATTGCCACCCATCTTTATTTAAACTCACAGAAGCACAAAGCATGATCAAATTCTTGCAGTTTACAAGCACACTCCTATTTCTGCATTTGCTGCTCATTAGTTCTCAGTGTGCCAAAGAAGCATTGAGACTGATAGAGGAGGATTGACAGACATCTACAACAGCAACATTCACTGCCAGCATTTCAAAGTCAGTTGCAGTTTAGTAAGCACTTCAAAAGACACAACTTTGTTGCACAAATAAATGAGTGGCATATTTTTGCTGCAGAAGTTGAGGCAAGTGACATCAAGACAGAAGCATGAATATCTGACTTTTCAAAGACTGTATATATTTGCTAGCAAACCTAAACTGAGGATGAATCACCTATTTTGCAGAGAAATATACTGACAGAGGGGGGAAGATGCTAGCTACACATTTCAATTATTACAGGAAAATTGAACTATGTTTAAGTTTCTTTTAGCCAGAAGACTCGAACTACAATACACATTTTATTAAGAGCCCTGTTGATTTTTGTGCCATTGTATAAAAAGCTTAAAAGAAAAAGCAGATAAATCCAGACCTTTCTAACAGCCATGCTCAAAACTGTCTGCATTTATAACTTCACACAGCCCTCCTCTATCAACTTCAAATGCACAGAGGTTAAGTGTTAAAGAAAACGGATAAACATTTGTTGCAATAAATAGCATGACCTAGGGATTCAAAGTAAAATTTTAGACTTCTTCAAAGTCACTGAGATGGAAATCTTTCCCAACTGGAAAAAAATCCATACCTTATAAATGACACTGTCTGGTAGCCTTGCTGACACCTATCTCCTTAAGCTGAGGTCTGAGGTAACTAGGTAGTGTGGAAGGTACAACTCTTCCTGTCCTTTTTTTCATTTCCACTTGAATTTAACAGTATGAAATCCAAATACAATCTACCTCTACTAGAAAATATAACTGGACTGCAAACTCCTTCACAGAACAGAATCTGATAGGATTTTATTCAGGTCATTCCATCCCAGAGCAATTTGCCCTATTTAGGCAGAAAATTAATCTACTAAGAATCAGAAATAAGCCTTGATTTGACTAAATTTGCTTTACTATATATTACAAATTCTGAAGCGTTAAAAGCATAAACATTCACAGAGAAGGTGATGTTAGAGAGACCTTGGGACTGGAAATCATCCTGCCTATGTTCAACTGCACACCCTGCTGCTGAGCTGTTACTTGCCTGGAAGACAGTCACTTAACCCCCTACCCTTTATTCTCACTCACTCTAAAATTCCTACCTCCAAAGTGCCTACTTCCTCCATGAGTGCGCAAATGTTTGAAAGGAAGGAATCTTAGCCTTGGCTGTAAGCAAGTACTGAAAGAAACTGAAAACAGAACTTGTCAGGAGTCACTAGCATATACAGTACTGTAAAAGTAATGCCTCAATACCAACCAAAATAATCCAATTGAGGAGTAAACCATATTATGGGAATTATGTAATCGAACAACAGCAAATGAATTGTAACTGTGAAATCCAAGCCTATCTACTATCTACTACAGATTTTAATAGGAATAAGCTTCACTTACAAACTCAGCTGTATCTTTGAGACATTTGGAAAGATTCATGTTTCACTTAATTGTCAGTTCTTGAGAGCTGAAGATAAAGGTGTATGCCAATCACTCGTTCAAATAAAAGTTTGGTCAGTTTAGACAAAGCTCGCTGATCTGATGAGCAAATTGTCTTCTCCTTAGTTTGATCCGAAAGGGAACACTTCTGTGAGCTAGGGTATGATGTCACAACCGCTGTCTACTTTGGGGCTTAGCTCCTTTGGCTATTTCTTCCTTCAGGACACTTCAGAATAAGTCATGCAAGTGGGTTATGAGCAACTTGGATGGTAAACACTACATTCATGTACAGAATCAAACACTAAAATGATGAACAATGGCTTTCTTACCACAGTAGGCCTATTTTAACAGCCACCAGACTCTGGCCTCTCAGACACAGCCTTGATCCAACAGCAGAACTGTCACTCAGTTTTCTTAAAAGCAATAAGCAGAGCAGGTAGTAAAAAGGTAGCATATTAATGTCAAAAACAAATACTCTTATAGTACAGCTGTGCCACAGCTAAAAGTCCAGAAACTTTAAAGTCTAGCTTCCCTAAATACAATGTTCAACATACTGGGCTATAATTAATTGCCTTATCTGCTTACGAGCATCACACAACTATTTTTGCAACTACTTTCTCAAATCCAAGGGGAAAAAAAACAACCAAAAACAAAACCCAATGTTCTGTACATACAGATACTATTAGTATCTGAATCTACAAGCATAATGGACATGCCATCTGTATCAATGGAGCTTCAAGTACTAGATCTGCATATTCAGCTGAACAATTTCTCTGTTTTAGATGTTCTTACCAGATGCTGCATATACACTTGAAAGTAGATAAGCCCAAATTAACAACAAGGGTACCTAGTGAAAACACCAGTTAAGTATCTCCCCCAGGGAGTCTGCTCTAGGGAAGTAAGAATTAAAAGTCAGATGGACCCTCGAGGGACTAGGATTCTGCTCTTAATAATCCCACCATGCTTTCTGGTCCTCTTCTCTCTTCCAAGCCACACTTTCCAGTATCCATACTGAATTTATGTCTTGTGTGTGCTTTGCTTTATGGGAGTGTTATGGGTATAAATGTACCTGTCCAAGCAAACCTTTGACAGACATCTTAAGCAAGTACCAGAACTCAGAACAACACTAAGCACAAAACAGCTATAACATTCCTAAATAAGTCTCACAATCACTCCGTAGTCTTGCAAAATATCTGAGCTACAATCTCTCTTCAAGCTAGGCCGAGAAGCCTGAAATCTCTACTGGATATTCCATCAAGTAAGAGACATAGGAAATGAGCAGGAATGTTTCCTTGATAATACCATGCATTTGTTCCAAAGGATTAACTTCGTTTCAGCAGCTCCCCAGTTCAACTGCCTCACTGGAATACCTATTTCCTGCACTTTGAACCAAAGACATTTAGCCAGCAATCTACATTGCTAAACAAAAGTAAGCTGAAAAAGAACAAACAAATTTTGCTCACCTAAGTTGCTGCTTTAGCAAAGAAAATGACGGAACCATGTCAGCACATCTCCTACATAATTGTAATAAGCAAACTGGAATTCCTGGCCATACTGTGAGTTACACGTGTGCTACAGAACTGGGACTTCTAAAACACAAGGTAGGAAATCATGGTTCTGTCACAGACAAGCATCCTATCATCTACAATGGCTCTATAGATTTCAGCCCCTTGCTATAGTGTTAAAATACATTGATAATAGGATAACACAAAGCCTACTACTTTTAACACTTACTGTATATTAAAGATGATTTCTCGTCTGAGCCTAATTTGCATATGATTCACATATGGCAGCCTTTCTTCATAATGTCAAACTGGAAAAGAATTTTTTTTCCTATATTGAATAAAGAAGCCTGCACAAATAAATGTACCATTTGGTACTATTACATGCTCTCATGTACAGAGAGTCAGGTCTGAATATACACACTCTTGGCTAAGCTTCCCAGAGAAACTGGATGAGCAGTTCAGGGGAGAGACCTGCAGTCTTTAGGAATAGAAAAATTATCTGCAAAAACATCTCTTGATGATCTTATAACTTGATTGCTCCTTGGAGAGAATGACTCAAGAGTTAAAATTCCAATATACTATTTTCAGTAAATGTACATCTAAATCAAGAGTTGTTTTTCTTCTATATCCCATATCTTTGTGTTACCATGTTTTTTACAGAGCCATTGGGAAATTACGAATCAACTTTTAAAGAGACTTCAAGGCCCATCTTTCAGGCTTAGGGATTCCTCTTCATGCTAGACCTATTATAGCTACAAAATGAGATTTACCTGAATCTTCCTTCCTAATCCAGTATTATGATGTTAGTTCCGGAGCTCTAAATTAGTATGCAAGTTTTACATTTGGGTAAAATATAATATGTAATTATAAAAGAACCACTCATGCCAAGCACAAAGATACATCTCCTTCCCTTAGTATAGGCACAGTCACATAAATATAACTATACAAGGGATCTATAACATTCCAAATGGCATTACTTGTATTAATGCAATTGTGCTGCCCTAGCTGCAATTTTTACTTGTANTCCTTTTATTAACACAGCCCAAAGATCAATTGGACCTTTGGACACGAGATAGCCAATCAAATGGCAGTTACCCAAGATTTGGCCATATTGAGTAAAGCCATAGGCTTGCTTTATCCTTTTTGTGCAGATCACGGGCCCTGCACAAGGCAATCATGTGCCCCCTAGCAACCACAGGTGATGGACAGACCCCAGACCCAGTGGCGCCAGGTCCTCTGTCCCTTTTCCCGCAGTTGCTCTCTCCCCAAAACAGAAAGAGAGAGCAGAAAAACATGTCTGCATAAGCCAGGATATGTACAAGCCCAAGAGGCCTGTTTAGGCCTACCACGACACCACATCAAATTTGGGGTTTGATCATTATTAAAGTCAAAAGGTCACCAAAAATGCTGAAAAAATCCCAAACCAGAACAAATTGTTCTAAAAATAAAAAATCGATGCACAGGATCGCAGGATGTCAGGGATTGGAAGGGACCCAAAGAGATTATCAAGTCAAACACCCTGCCAGAGCAGGACCAGACAATCTAGCTCAGGTCACAGAGGAACACATCCAGACAGGCCTTGAAAGTCTCCAGAGAAGAAGACTCCATAGCCTCTCTGGGGAGCCTGTTCCATTGTTCTGTGACCCTTGCAGTAAAGATCACTGAGTCCAACCATTAATGCCACCCTACCGAGTCCACCACTAAGCCACATCCCCAAGCACCGCATCTACGTGGCTTTTAAATAAATTCAGCTCCTGGAAGCCTGTTCCAATGCCTGACAGCCCTTTCAGTGAAAACAAAATTTCCTGACATCTAGCCTTGGTGCAACTTAAAAACATTTCCTCTTGTTCTATCACTAGTTACTTGGAAAAAGAGACCAACACCCAGCTCACCACAACATCCTTTCAGGGAGTTGTAGAGTGGTAAGGTCTCCCATTAGCCTTCTTTTCTTCAGAATAAACAGTGCCACTTCCCCTCAGATTGTCCTCATAAGACACAACTTAAAATGCAGCAAAAGGTAAAGCAAAACTAGGGAGTGATCAGCATTTGACCTTTAAATTATGTTTGAGAAGTAATGGAAATAGTCTCCAGGATATACCAGCTGGATACACGGAAGTCACAAACTCACAGCAGGGGAAGGGTCTATGTAGCTATGTGTTTATATAGTAGTTGAGAAATTCAGATACTTTAAAATTAGATCTGCAACACCACACATTGCAAACTTAGTGCAACCACACAGACCTGTAATTCAGTAACAAACCATGGGCTTCCTAGGGAACTGCAAGGCCTCAGGACTGAGGCTTGCCGGCCCTGCTCTGCCTACAACTCTTTAACCTGCCTATGGCTTTCCTTGGTTTAGCCATGACAGCAGTTTATCTAACAGGGTTACCTATGGCTAGTTATACTATTGTATACTGTGTATTGTGTGACACAAATCTGTGTGACACACCAGAGATCAGTTAAAAATAAATACAGACCTGTTGCTGGACAAAAGTAGTTGTAGGTGTAACGAAGCAAAGAAATAAATAGCACCTAACATAAGCAAAGGGTACCATATGTCATAAACCCAGATCAAATCCAGAACTGAGGACCAGCAATGAAAGCGACAGTGATATCCTCCCTCTTCTCATGTCTTCCAATCATCTCTAAACAAATGCGGACAAAATCTTTTCTCAACTCCTTTCCATTTGCTAGAAGATTGAAGAAATTTTGTTAGACAGGAATGAGAATAATGTACAACTTTGTCAAACAGCAAGATAGGAAAATATCAATGAAGCAGATGGAAAAAAGCCAAACCTAGGCTGGCCCAAAGATACAACTAGAAGGGAGAAATGAGGATGAGTAGCAAGCAAAGCTTCCTGACAAATGAAAAGCATTTGGATCTCTCTCAAGGAAACTAGTTTCAAAACTCTTGAGGAATGGAGATCACAGCAGACTCAATAAAACGTGAGAGAACCATATTGCATTGGCAGGGAAATTAATTATATGGTCTATCCTCTTCTGTTCCTGATTTCTATTTCTCTGAAGCACTGCATCAAGACACCGAACTAATATTGTGTGTATTCACTTGAGGCTGAAAATTTTCTGCTTTGCTGCTGCACTACTTACAGCTTTTAAAACAAATTCTAACTTTCCTCTACTCACAGGCAGGAGAACTGGGATCTACTTCATACTAGTGTTACAACACACTGAAACATTCTGTTTCCCACTGAAAGCAAAGTACTGTACTACCACCATTTGATTGCTTACAGCTCAACAAGTCAGGAGATGTAAATCTACAACTCAAGTAGTTTAGGTTTCAAGATATTCGCTGTTATTTACCTGTGTAAAATCCAAATCTGTTGCTACAGAATCAGTGTCAAAGGGACTCCTGCACTCACTAAAGACAAGAGTGGATGATCCATTGACTGGAAGTCTCAGGAAAGATTCTTAATTTCTATTAGTGGTACAAATAGACAAACTTCTATTTTTAAGTTGTAAAAAACCTCACTAACATAACAAAATGATTTGCAGCACGTAAGCATGCCCAGCACCTTTTGCCAGTAATGACAAAGCAATGCCTTAGTTTAGAGCACAAGCTTTATAGCTGTCTACCCAGCACAATGCGGCAATAAGCACAGCGCAATACGCAGTCACACCAGGACCAACCCAGGTAACAGTTGAACAGTCAAACACAGCAGTACAAACTCCACACAGCCAGTAACTGATGTTACTATGCCAGTCCTGCATACAAAGAGGACAAGCCCACACCACATGCCCATTAGTACTGCTAATTGTGCTACCAGGTGTAGTATACTGCTAGTAAACCTACTTGAATTACAGAACCGGCTTCACTTCAACACACTGGCATACTTTAGCACCCTTTCTTGTGTGTTTCTCAATCTTGCTGCCTGAGTCTGAGTGATAAGAGGTTTTCAGGACAATGTAATAGTCAATGCCAGCTGAAGTTAACCCTATTGTTTAATCAAGGGGAATATAGCAGCTCCTCAGAAAAGAAACTGTAATTTAAGATTTCTCTGTAAAAACTGTATCTCAGGAAACATACACTGGCATGGAAGATATGTCATTAAAGTAAGCAAAAACAAAATACAAAGTAAAATTCAATAATGAGTTACTTTCTCATTAACTAAGTTACCTGCTAATTCACACGGTGAATGCTGAACTTCTTGCTAAACATATAAAATGTGCTTTTTGGTAGAGGAGACTAAAGGAATTGTGGCATGACAAAGAATTTTCAAATTGGAAACAACTGAAAACTGTTGAGAGCCTTTGAACCACTTCTTTTGTTTAATAGTTACAGGATCAGATTGTTTGAGAACTAAGCCAAATATTTCTTGATTAAATGTAAGGTAGCTGCTGAGGTACCTTAAGCATCATATTTAGTAACTCAAAGGAATTAAAGAATTTCCCTAATTTGTGTTTAATAAAATCACTATTCTTTCTAATGAGTCTAATTTAAATGATATTTGATGTGCTTAAAAAAAAAATAATAAAAAAATATTGTAAAAACTGTGGCAGGTGTATCAACCCAAAAGGTTATCACTAATGAATCAACTGAAAAAACAGTTTAACACCATTTACTGCCACCATGACAAATATGACAGGTTTACAAATTAAGACATAGGATACTTAATGTTAACATCCATGTTCTGTCAGGTTCTCCTGTTACTAATCGAAATGTAGCTTTTCATTGCTGTGACTAATAAATAATCCTGGTTAATAAAATTGCCTTATCTTGTAATTATGGCAGTGTGAACAGTATCTTAATTATAGCTGTTTCAGAGCCTCATCTATCAATCACTGACAAGCAATACTTCCAAAGGTTCACAGGTAGAAAGAAAAAAGGCTCAGTGCCCACTCAATAGAATAAAATGTTGCCCACAATCACTTCCTCCAAAATAAAGGTATTGGTGAGAGTGTGACAGAATGTCTCAGTTTGTAGAACAACTTCACCATGTATTAAATATTAATTATGGGGTAGGGGGAGAGTTTTGCATGCAATTGTTCTGAAATCCCAAGCCTATTTGCATTTTTTCCACTAATTCTGATATTCTTGGAATTCAATGAAACTTTTACGATTATAGAAGAGTAGTTACAGGCAAATAAAATGGTCCTTTTTGGTGTGGGACATCACAACTAATCAGTCTTTCTATTACTGTGGCAAACATTTCTTAAATCACACTTTTTAACAGTGCAATGCAATAGCGAGCAAACTTCAGGCACAGTTTACTTTCACCAATTTTAAGAGCTGGTAAAGAGGAAAGGTCTCTCTCCCCCACTTCCTGACCGTACACAGGTGACTGAGTGATGATCAGGCCAGCACCAGTGTTGTACTTACTGACTAATTTTTAAATTGCTGATCTTTCAGTGCTACTATTAAATATTTCTGTACAGGATTGGACGGATGATTAAAAGGGAGTTTCCACTTCTGCAAAAAGCACAGACTACAACCTTTTACATTCTAAAAATCAGGATAGAATTACTATGCAAACCAATACACAGCACAAACTCCTAAGCGTGAGGGCAATACAGAGAGCAAAACTACTTCATTACCCACTTGTCAAAACCAGCAGCCAAGACAAAGAGACTGGCAATTTTTTAAAACACAGGCACAGGGACACTGACCTCAGCAGGAGCCTGAATAGCAGGAAGGCATCAAGACTACAGAGAACTAAGACTGGACATGCAAACTGCTTCACCTTTATTATCATCGAAGGAAAAAAAGCAGAATGAAAGCAGCTAAAAAAATTGCAGTGCACTCCAGCAGAGTAGTGAAGGTCAAACTCAGCAAGAGACAATGCATTCTAATGAATATTTTCCACAACTCCTGAAAGATTAGATTCAGCACATCTTCAAATCCCACCAATATATTAAACTGCACCAGAAAAAAAAAAGATTAATAGATCAGACATGTGAACTGTAGAAATATCTTATTTTGTATTGGAAGAACTGCTTCTCAAGTGCAAGTCTCCAAAAAAGTCTTAGGATAGGTTTCTGTAATCAGGAAAAAAATAGTTATCTCAAATAATAGAGAATGACAGAGAGTTAATACAGCAATGATATAGAGTTAGCTGCCAATACTACTCTTAGAACAAATTTTTTAAAAATCTTCAAATTAGTGTCAACAGACAAATAGGAAGTCTTCTGCTAATGATCAGAAGTGCTCATTTAAAAGCTAACCAACGCAGAGTGATGGAATAGATCCCTGTGACAGTGGATTAAAGGCCAAATAAATCTAAAATGGACTAAAATTTAAATGCATTTAATTGATACACATAGATAGGTTTGGATCAGTACATAGATAGGTTTGGATCTGTACAGACCAATTCATCAGTAGGGAAAAATGAGAAAAGCCTAAGTTCAAGTGCAACCATGACTACCTTGTAACTACCATTTTTCTTTCACACACACTACACACCATTAATGTGATGTAAATGGACTAAAGAACCTATAAAGATAGACAACAATCTGACACTCTTCTGAAGAGAAAAACAAACAACAAACCCAAAGCCTAAAGGAGGCTACGTCAAGCATAATTAAAATCAAGACTAGGTTAAGGACACAACTAGGAACAATATAAGGCTCAAAAGTAGCAAATGCTTCGGTATCTGACTCATATCTACAGCCACAGCTGGTCAGCTGCTTGCGTTGCTTTTTCTGAGGTCAGTGCTCAGCACCTCACAAGACCAGTCCCAGAGCAACTCCAGGGAAGTAGGTTAACATAAATCAAACAGTTAAGAGCTTGAAACAATGTCAAACGAGTATGCAATGCAAAAACAGCAAACCAAAACAGCAAAGCCCACAACTCCAGAGGCATGAAAATCCATCCCAATGTACTAACATTTTTACTGCTATTGCCTTCGCTTCATGGTATGAGGCACAGGTGACATAGTAGGGAATGAGGTGGAGAGTGAGGAATAAGAGAGCTGAGGTTACTCTAGCAACAACTGAACTTCACTTTCAATAAGACAGTGCACCCAAGAAAAAGTTTCTCCCCATTTCAGCTATGCTTCCTGCAACCTGCATCCTATCATCAACTCTAACAGTGTTAAAGAATAGCAGCTTCCCAAGGGCGGAGGATGAATACCAGTATGCTATGCCTTTGCAGTGAGACAATATAACTGCTAAGTGTAACATTTCATACTGCACACTTAACTGCCACCGGACATAACATTTGTGAATGAGAAGGTGGACAGCTGAGGCTCAATTCACTAATACATTGCTTCTTTTTAAAGCATTCATAAGTAATGTGTACAGATTGAGCATTTTTCAGGCCTTTCTGCTATGCAGACCTAATCAGCTCAGGACACTGCAGAAGAGGAAACCCACATTTGTGAAGCCACATTGCTAAACTAATTATCATTCAAATAGTTCCTTTTTATGATGCTAGAACAGACAGTGATCTTGTGCAGGAAAAGCTTCCTGTCAACTGCTAGTGTTTCCCCTTAATTTAAAGCATTCAGGTACACTTCACATTCAGGTACAGCAGTTACAACACAGTGTTAAAGAAAAGAGTTTAAAGAACTTGTGAAACGAACATTTCTACTTACTAAATGAAACAAGACAGATTATATCCCAGTAAAATTGCTGCTTTCCAAGTATATGTCTGCAGAAGAGGACAAAAGAATGATTAATGGATGAGAACACACTGCAACTGTGGGCACAACAGCTGATAATATCTCTTCAGCAGAAAAAAAGGCCAAGTGCAGGTTGTACACACTATACATAGCATTCCCAAATGTAAATCTAGCTATAAAATATTCTTTAGGTCTCCCAAGTCATAGATTGTGAGAATGGATAGACAGAAGTAAGGAATACGTGAGGTAACAGTGTAGACGACAATGCTATAAAGTTTGTTTTATTTTTATGACCATGTCCAAAGAACTTGAACCTAAAATTACTTGTATGGAGGAAAATTCACTCAAAAATTCATAGGCAGACAGCCACCTACTATTATCAATATGCTAAGCATATTCTGCCATGTCAGCAAACTACATGTATTTGGTTATTTTAATCTTAAGTTAACTTTTCAGCCTTTTCCACAATATGCCTTCAGGATGGGACCATATTCAAAACAACCAGGAAACAAAAAGTCCTTTTCATATTGAACTGGTTTAATCTCTTTTCATTTTTTCTTCTTCACCACACCACTAGCCTTCAACTGCTAGTTCTTGGTTTAAAAGCAGGCAGCCATGTCAAATAATTAGCAGATCTACCTGAGGGCTTTCCTGGTAATTTGCAACTTGACTGACCTATAAAAAAAGTATTGGGAAATAAGTCTGCAGTACCTAATAGTAATGAGTGTTTGTTCAGTTCAGCAGTACTTAATTGCTTTTCCTTTAGTTCAAAGTAAAAGGGAAATAATTTATTCTTCAAAATATTTCATGAACTAATTTAAAATAAATGACTTCAAAAGAAAATATGAAGAAGAAAAATGTGAAATTCCAAATATATTAATATATTAATAGGCAATAGCAGCTCCCTCTTCTGTTTCACAGACACAGGATAGTTTCTCCTTTAAGTAGGACAGTGGAGTATAGTTGGTATACAGAAAGTACACTCATCACAGTTCAGGAAGCATACTGCAAGAAAACAAAAGGCATTACAACTTAAAAGATTAATAGATTTGTACTTAAGATGTTTGGAACAGCACATCTTCATTGGATCCATTGTGCAGTTACCAACACTTATAAAGGAGGTGTGAAACAGGTTCAGGAAAACATACACTTCTACAAACAGGTATTTGTGGAAGAGTTTCTTAATGTACAGGGCACATAAAGGCAAATACTCAAATGTTTCTGCATACAGCTGTTCATTTCATTCTTCGTGGTTCTGAAACGATTGAGTGCAATAAATTAATTAGTTTTTAGAATTTCTTACAAAGTTTTTCTGAAAGATTTGCTAAAGAGCTATTGAGTATTTACTCACAAAATCTCTGGATTTCCCTGGGGCTAACTACAGTTTCCCAGACAGTGCCCAAACACTCGCAGGGAGTTCTGTCAGTGTCAGCCATTGAGGGGCTTATAAATCTTCGCAGGCGTTTAGCAGGGGTCCTGGGAGAAAGCAGACAATCTCTGACCTGGTCCTGATTCCTTTTGGACAATCTGTGTCCCTTCTAGGACTCCTTGTCTTGGCAGAAGACTTGCAGGCAGGATGTATGTCTTGCAGATGTGCAGTCTTGGCATGACATCACACTGGCTAAGCAAGCCTATCACGTGAAGGCACTAATGCCTTTTCCTGGTAAACTTAAGAAACAGCAAGCTTCCAGGCAGACAAAGCATCAGGGATTGTTACTATTTAGCAGGGCTAGCTTATAGCTTAGCAGAGCATGGCAGGTACAATGGCAGAAGGCAACAGCAGAATCACTGCCAGAAGTAGAGAGCACATTAAGCAAAAGCAATGGAGGCAGCAGCACGCTGTCTCTACCTGCTTATCTCTTTTTATCAATGTAGCCTGAATCTAATGGGCCTTTGGACACAGATTAGCCAATCAGAATGGCAGCTAGCCAAGCTTAATACTAGGTAAAGTCAGGGCTTGCTTTTACCTTTTAGGGCAGAACACAAGCAAGCGTATAAACAAGCATGGGTACTTTATAAACAAGTTTGAACAGACATGGAGGTACCACAGCCTTTTCTCCTCCTTTCCCCCAGTTGCTTCCCCCAACAGCAGGAGAGAGGGAGAGCAGAAAAACATGTCTGGCCAAGGCAGGACATGTTTGGGCCTAATTTGGCCTGTTCTGGTCTTCCACAACACATCCCAAACCACATTTACCTTTCCTACTGTAATAGGCAATCTCATTAGCAAAGCAGACAAAGAAGAACGGAGTTGTAAAAATATTTGAAATCTAGGAGTCATCTCTTTTCATTTCTGCAACTTAATTAGCAAATGAAATAAATATATACTGCCATTTGGCCTGTGGACATCAAAAGTTCATCTTAACTTCTGAATCTTAAGAGGCCATAACAGGGGGAAGGCTTACAGTGAGTCATTGAGCACTAGCCAGTCTTTTGGTTTTTTCTCTTTCATTGCTGGCTAGGAGATACTGCTTTACTGTTTTCAGACCATAAAATAAAACAGCAGCTGCACTGGAAGGTGCATATGTATGTGTGTGTGTGTGTGTAGAGATATATATTTACACACGCATGCGCATATACCTACATATATATACACACATATCTATATAAACATATATATACACACACATATATGCATATACGTCTGTGTACATGTACATATATGTGTGTATATATATATATACACATATATATATATGCAAGTCAGTCCAGTGAGAAGTACTCAGAATGTGAATTTGCACAATATGAAACCGGAAGATTGGAATTTTTAGCCCATCTGGTGATAATTTTATTGCAAAGAACTATTTTATATAAGGTCTTTGAGATAATTTCAGAGTATTGTAAATGCTGCATCTAACCCCAGAACATGCTACATAGCAGTTATGAGTGGGTCTGACTGGCCAGAGTAACACAACCAAAATTTATTATTAAATAAATCCGAAAGACATAGATGCCTATCATGAAAAGCTCTAGAATTTGGCTTGCAAACTATATTGACTTAGCACATCTTATAGTTTTGAAACATAGTTTATGTCTCAAAAGCAAAGAACTCATGGAACACACCAGGGAAGCAAAAAACACCATTTGTTATTCAAGCTGAATGACTGAGCTGAGATACCATCTGGACAGAGAGATGCCTCGGTCCAGACTCAATTTCCTAACTAATTTTGCCCATTTGGTCAACATATTTCTCTTGTTTTCTGCTATTTGAATGACCTAGTTTACCCCAGAAACAATTTCCAAAAAAGTGAATTTCCGAGTGAAACTAATCTGTGCAGAGAATATTTGTGCGCTTTTCCAACAGCAGAAAAACCCACGTTATTTTGACTTCTCAATTTCCCACGGCAGTACTGAATTCAGAGTTCACCAGAAGTGTACAGAAAGATATTTACCAAACACAATTGAAGAGAAGGTGAATGGAACTAAATAGCTTATTGATATTCCCCTGGCAGAAAGAGGATTAATTTGTTTAATAAATTGCTGAGCTACCAACTTACACCTAATGCATAAGAGCTCCTTCTTTACTTCACCAATAATGTTCAGGCAAAAAGTTCCTATTTCTAACTGTCACTCTAGCTGTAATTACTGGGTTTTATTTGTTGAGGGAGGGGTTCTTTAAGTTGGTTTTATTAATACTTAAAGATGGAAAAGTCAGCTGAAATAAACATCTCTCAGGTTTTATAACAAAATGCAATCTAAACCAAATTTTGGTAAAAGAGATATCATCAAACAAATTTACATCTGTTAAACCCACGATTTTTTTTTCTGTAGAAGTATTTCTTGCCTTGTCAATGCAAATTCTGCAGCTATGGAGAGGCTGGGGAAGGACATTTGGAAAGAGAACAACAGGCATCTTTGGACTATGGATAAAATCATTGCAGCTGCTACTTAGCTTTGGTTTTCTCTTTGAAGCAACTTATGAAAAGACTGTGCCTCCCTCTCCTTCTTGAGCATATCCAGTTTTTCAAGACTTACTTTAATAGTGTCATAGGAATTACATGAGTTTCATCAAGCCTGATAGTCAGGTCGAGAAACCATGTAAATGTTCTGGCTGGAAAAACCTTTCCAATGCAGGCTTTCATGAAATATCTGGGGGAAAAAAAAAATCATTAGAGGAAGCATCATATAAAGCATAAGAACCATTAAATGTCAATCCCACAACACATCTTTAAGAAAAATGGTTTTCAGGTATTCCTACAAGCACAAGAACACATTCTGTCCTCACTTTATTGTTCCTCCCAACAGCACATCTCTTCAAAAGGATCTGCAACACTTGCTTGCACATCTTGGCTATTCCCATTGAAATGGCAGTTGATGGATGCTGAACTGATGATTTCACAGACAGAAATCGTTAACAAGAAACAGTATGCAAGCACAGCAGTGTCACAAGCACCCTGCAGATACTCCTTAACTTCTGCTCAAAACAACTGCAATTAGTAGTGATCTGTGAAAACAAGGGTATAAAAAAGAAAGGGTTGAAGCCAGTAGCCCCCTCTATGCTGGTGAGGGCCAAAGCTGTTCAAACATCAAGCAGCAGGACCAATGTTAAAAAATGAAAAAATAAAAAAATACCTAGTTATATCTATAGATTTATTTTTTATTTCAGGCTTCATCTCAAGACAAGCCTGAGGAACAACAGCAGACTGGATCACTAACCTTCCTCCTCATGCCTCTTGCACCATGGAAAGCAAGGCTGTCAAGTTAAATGGTCAGTGCTAGGAAGCTCTGTCTGATTCTAGTCCTGATCTAGCATTCCACATCCCATCAAGACAATCACAACCTTCAGGGAGTTAAACTGCTACCATGATTAAGGAAACCTAACATATTGAAAACCTAGCAAGTAAAGAGCTCGTGGAAGTAAACTGATCTAACTCTGCTATTCAGCAAACACATTACTGGTGATCAGAAAGGCAGAACATAAGTGGTCACATATAACATTAGAATGCTTTGAGGCATTTTAAAGTATTATCAAGTTCCAGGATGTAAAACTATGGGTACACTTAGGCTGGTATTTGAGCAATCAAAAATTCCATTCATTACTGCTCTGATTCAATGACCTTACACACATAATCAATGGTTAAACTGATAAATGGGAAGATTTCTTAAAAATCTATTTCTCAAGTGCTGGAACTAAATGTTTTATTGTTGACAGCTGTAATTTATAATTTACTGACAAGAACATTTGTTCCAGCTGTTCAGACCTATTTCACAGAGCAGAGAGAGAGCACACTGTATTTCCAAAGCCAGACACTGAATTTAGATTGGGAACTGTTTGATTTATTTAGCAAATCAAGTTATTAGCTAACTCAAAACAATTAGAAGACATTCTTAATGTTCGTAATGAGAACACTCATCATGGGAGCGATGAGGCTGGAGTTCTTTAAAGCTTCAGCAATAACAAAGCGCTAGAAAAAAGGTAAAGCAAACTAGTAGCTTTTAATGTCACAGCATACCTTTTTTCATGTGGCTAAGTAATTTCCTCAGTTTAATTGAGATGATTCATTCCACATATGCATTATGCCAGTGTTTTAGCATTCCCTTCACATGTTACTGAACCTGATCAGTCTAGGTCTAATAATCAATATTCCAGGCGTTTCTTATTTTCATTTAGACATGCAGCTAGCAAAAAATGGCTACATCTTTTCTTAAGAAAGCTTGGTCTGAAAAGCTGACAACTTCCTCTGAAGCTTTGGAGGGAGAAGGATTTATTTGCATTGAAAGGCAGTTTTTGACTACTCAGTAAACAATGGCTGGACTTGTTTAAAAGAATTACAGGAAATTCTGGTAAATTTTCTCAACAGGAAGTGATGCTTTGATTCAAAGTTTAAAAATGTGTATGGTAATATAACATGTTCTTCCTGATGAATTTAATTCTTTACATTAATATATGTTTTTATGTCTCGCTATCATAATCTAGTTCTAAAATGTTCTTACAAATATTTCAAGGTGTGTGGATACTACACCGGCTTACTCGTTCCTCTAATCCCCTGTTTCCACATTATCTAGAGAAACTGACATTAAACTTCTCAACAAGAAAACAGTTTAAACAATTAATTTGGACTGATTTACCTTTTCATGCTGTGTTTCCGTATTTATTTCCTGCAAATTCAGTTATCTAATGAGATTAGCGTATGCCAAAATCGAACTCACTTTTGTTCTTGCCTTTGGAAATTATTGCCATAAGATTACATTACATGTTTTAGAAACACACCATGCAAGGATATGAATAAGCATTTCCAAGATTATTAAAGGTTTTTATAAAGTTCTATGATGTGGGAAAGGAATTAAAAGAAAAAACTCACACTGCTTTGGAAAGAAGCCCATTTGTAATGAACGGGAAGTCAGAAAAAGCATGTAATTCATTATATTTTTAACACTTCTTCATCTGAAACAGATAGCATAGAAAACAGGAGAGCTGGAGTAAATGGGCCTCAACTTAGAACTCATCTCCAGTGCAGCAAGAGAAGCCATGACCTTTGTTAAGGATCTGCACTCCTCCAGGTTCATAACAGAAAAGTAGATCAAAACCATCATTATGAAAACCCACCTATTTTCTTTTCAAAGAAAGAAGAATTTCTTTGGGTTTTTTTTTTATTGCTTTTTTTTTTTTTAATTGATTTTGGTTTTAATACTAATCTTAAAGCTCAAAATTTAACAGTTCTCAGTTTCTATTCATTAGAGTTTAGCCAGGACTGATCAACTGCTCACACCTTAAAGCCCAAACCACTTCTATAGGACCAATAGGTTGTGGAATGACATGGAATGTGGCAGTGACTGAACAAGGTCTTCTGATACTAAATTCCACTTATCTCAAGATAAAGACAGTATCTTTGATTGACCATATTTGCACAATTCCTCCTACACTTGCTGAATTTGCAATGCAGCCCCATGAGGCTGTTACTCTGAAGAAAAGGAGTTTAAAGGTGACTGGATGCCTCCCGCCAAGAACAACATAAGAGACCTTTAGTGTCAGCAGTAAGGAGCCAGTTCCAGAGATCAAACACACAGCAGCACACTAGCCTTCTGAATTCAGTCACGTAGGCAAGAGCAAGAGTCATCTTTACCTACATGAAAACAGTATGAGAGATGGGGTAGAGATACTTAGCCTTAAAACTTTATAGTGTTGGAAGAGTCTATACAGTGTGACAGTAAGGTTGTTCATTCCTCCTTTGTTTTAGGGGACTTGCTCTCCCACTCTGAAGAATCTGCGGGATATTGTAACTACTATTGGGGTTTCTTTCATTTACATTCTGTGTCCTCCCTCCTGTGCATGTGTAGGAGAGGGGTAAACTCACCCTGCTTCACTGAGCATCTTTGTCTCCCCATGTTTCTTAGATGTTTTACATTCTGTTCTGGGAAGTAATTTTGCTGCTTATGCATGTGGATGACTTCTTTCCTGCCTAGAGGCCATTAGAATCAGTGCTAAATATTTCAAATTAGTTTAAGCAGCTGATAGATCTGTAAGGGTTTATGCCTGATCAATGGTGCAGCATATGTAGCCATGGTTTGACCTGAATGAGTAAGTGCTCATCTCCTGATAAAACAATTCAATCAGTTTCACATTGATATGACAACACATATAACTACTTGGTACTGTGGCTATATTTGTGGAAATCTTAATTTCACAGGACCATTAGATTTCTCAGGTGCAACTTTATAAGATGCAAATAGATCCATCTTGTGTCCCAACCAGAGACTACACAATCAACCTTACCTGAGCATCTTTAAGCAAAGGTTCAATAGAAAACCCACACGTCCTAAAAACTAACCTGCCCATATCCGCATAAGTAAACACTGAGAGCCAGGTACTCAGGAACAGCAAACTTCTAAAGTTTTTCAGGATAAGTAAAATTCATGGATTCCACATAGCATTTCCCACTGCATCACTCATAAGAAACACCACTCCCTTCAGATAAACACACTACTGCTAGCAACTGCTAGCAACTTTCCTGTGTGGACACTCACAGGAACTATTTTCCCTTAACCTGTTTGGTCTGTATCTGTACCATGATCGTATGTTTCATGCCTGACAGTAACATGAAAAGGCTCTTCGAAGGAAAATTTCAATAATTCCTGAGATTTTTTCTTCCTGTCTGGAGTTGCATATAAGAGGTCAGGATGTTTTTTTGTCATTTAGTCCTTTGTTGCTCAGAATACAAAAGCACAGGCTTTTGATACAGGCTGGCAGTGGTTCAGCTTTAGCTGCACTTATTTCAATGTTGTAAAAACATATGGGACACTCTTGCCTTTATCTTTTGGTTTCTGTAGTCCTTTAAAATTACACATCACATTTTGATTTTCAAAATACTGCTGAAACCAAAACATAGCTCACTGCAGACCCAAACGCAGCATTCCAGGTTTGTGCCCCAAGGTTACAATTTCCTGCCTCTGTATCATGCTGTGCCCCAGCAAGATGGTAGCAGCAGCCCAGATCTCCGCTTCAACAGGGCTGGCACACAGCTACTACCACGTGGCTCTGAATCAATGACAAAAATTTACTGCAGTGTGCTGGTTTGAGGCTAATTGGAATATGTTAATGAAAAAAATTAGATTATAGGCTGTGAAAATAAAACAATGGTGATGTCTACTTCACTCATAGGCTTGCTGAGATGTGTGAAAACAAGGACACAAAGATAACAGAGAGTCTCTCTCTGTGTTGATGTGTCTTCTGGCCTTCTGCTGTGTAGCTCAATTAATCATTCTACTTCTAACTCCCCTTGCCGATCCTCCAAACTCACCTTGCACATAAGGCAGATTCTAGGATAAGGTAGAGGGGTGGGAAGAAGGTGGAAGGGTGTTTGGGAGCCCCTCCTGGGGACTCTTGATCTCTGGGAGGGGCATTGTGTTTCTGTATTACCTTTAACTTGTGTATTTCTGTATATTTCTGTAAATATTCATGTACATTGTGCTAAGCTGTAAATATAGCTTCATTCCTTAACTTCCAGCTGGCTGAGTCTAGTCTGGGTGATTTTCATAGAGTGGGAGGCAGGTAACTTCCAAACCATCACATGCAGGAATCTTAATATGCTTGGTAAGGACTGTGGCAGTTTGAGGCTGGGTGGTGCTTTTAAGAACCACAAAGTTACAGACCTCCATGAGCTAGAGAGGTCCAGGAGGTGTACCACGACAAGGATAAGCAGCTGTCAACTCACAATTGCTTGATTTCTGACCCTGAATTAGCACTAACAACGACAAGCCGACATAGCAGATCTGCTGTTAACAGTTGCAACAGTGGCTTCATAAACAACCTCCAGCCAAGCAGAAGACAACCACAGCAGGAGGCAGAGGCCCACAAAGCCCAATATGCTGCCTCTAACAGCAGCCAAAACCAGGTAACTAGGAAGGAGCACAATTAGTGACAGCTTGAACCGCTCTCCTGCCACCTTAACGTCCTGCAGCTCTTATTCTGAACTAGAGAGATCAATCTCTACTTGCCTTGTCCACTGTCCATGACACAAAACTTTAAAGCTCTCTATCACCATTTTCCTCAGCACCTCTTTTCCATGCTGAATAGCCCTAACCTCACTTCTTTTATAAAGCCTATTCCAAGATTTTAATCACTTCTGTCAGTTCTATCCTGTTTGGGACAGTCGAGACTAAAGAAAGCATAACAGCAGACAGTACTCTGTTCTGGGCATTAGTACCGGTGTATAAAGCATTACATGCTGCTTCAGTTTTGCTCTGTATTACTGTCCTAAGAATATCAGTACTTGATATAAGTTTTTGGACCACTCCTGACACTGAGATGGCATTTCTATTACAATCCAATGTCTTCCTCAAGAACCAGCTCAGAGCCTACCTAATTGTCTCTCATTCCGACTCCCTCCTCCCCCACATACACCACTTTTATCTCCATCACACTGGTTTTGAATTTCACTGTCTGGCCACTTGGCTTCACTAGGTTCACTAGTAATTCAAAGTTATCAGGACAGTAATGAATGACATCAAGTACTCAACTCTTCCTGCATCATTTATATGCACAAGACCACCATGGGTCCCAGAACAGATATATTTGCTAACTTGTTAGAAGAACTCCAACAAACTGCAACATTCTTGACTCTGCAAGAAGCTTATCCATATATTCACTAATTCCATTGTCAATACACCAACAAGCAGCATTTTTTTCGTGCACATATCTCAAGCTCAGCAGCCTGTGGTTCCCCGTATCTCATTTTTACAGCACAGTATCATATCTGCCATCTTTCAGTCCTTGGGTACAGAGTGTTTTTATGCAACACCACAGCTAGTCTTGTTATCTCATTCCTGAATCCTTACAGAAAGCTTGGGTTAATAGCAAATTACTTGGCAATTTCTTCTATTTGATTCATAAATTCCTCTGCCAACTCACCAATCTGAAAGAGATTTTCTGATTAATTCTTCTTTAAAAGTGTTCCAGCACTACCAGTTCCAGGGAACTACCATTTCTTCACAATGAGCAACCAATGCAAAGAATTCATTTGTCATTTCTGAGCATCTACTGGCCCTGGAGATTTTTCTGGCAGGCTCCCTGATGCTGTTTTTGAAGATGCATTTCTTACTAGTTTTGACATCTTTTGCAAATGGTCCTCTAACTCTTCTTTCAGTTTGCCTTACTGCAATTCCACATTTAAGCTGTCATTTATGTTATAATCTTTTATATTTTCCTCATTTAGATGAAGCTTTAAGCTTTTAAAGGGCCCTCTTTTGCTTTCAACAGTAACCATCATGCTGCTCTTAAGGTATGATGCTTCCTTTCTGCCCTTTCTGAAATGTTTTACAATAGGTGAGAAACATTTGTTCTCTGCCTCCAGTATCACATCCATGCCATCTGTAACTTTCAGCTTCCTTTGTAACAAGCTGGCATGAGCTTTCCCCATTTCCACATACCAACTCAAGTGGGAACATGGCTGCAACAGATTATTTGGCTTCTGTTTCTTCTCCACGGATCCTGAACTGATTATACTGTTTCTGCTCTTGATTTGACATTTTGAATCAAGTCTGTGCACTATTTCTCACTAAGTCAAAGGTACCTTTTTAGCCTCAGAAAAGTAGAAGTTATGCCACTATGATAGTGCCAAAAGTGAGAAGAGTTTTCATGCAGGAAGAGGGCAGCTCTGAATGATGGTGCCACAGAGAGTGGCTTCCCTTAGCTATGCAGGACAAACATAGCTTCCTCACTCCTCTAATCAAAGTAGGCTCAGCTCTGCACACGTCCTACCTATCACCAGTTAGTGCGGATCCTCAGAGTGCCTAAGGTAAGCATTTGCTGGTTTCCTCACCAAGACATAATGAAAGAACCTTTTAACCACAGTTTCCATAGATTCTGTATGACATTAATTTTCCTGAAATTAACAGTTATGTCAATTTTGAAGATGCAAAAGTGACTTTTAGAACCCACTCTGCACTGCTAAGCTTCCTTCATAGCCCTACCACATCATACAGCATAACAGCATCTGTACAAATGGAAGGCCACTCTTAGGATGCAATTGCTATTCCTCTGTCTCCCAAACTTGCTCTGATGACCTTGAGCAAGTCATCAGATCTCACTGACTCATAAGAATATCTCTGGAAAAGGGAACTGCAAAGCTTTAATATCTGCAGATGATTATTATACACATAAATCCCCATCATAATTTTCATCACTTGCTATTTCACTTTCATTCCAGATATGAAGCAGAAAGCTCAGCAGAAATATACAAAATAGATATCAGTTTTGTGAAAAAAAAGATAGACTACATTTGCTGTGCCTCCAGGCTCTGCCAGACAACGGTACCTTTCAAGCTGCTGTAAATAGACAACACTCCACTGCAATGATTAGAGGTGGGGGGGCATGCATCTGCTGAGGATACAGGTCATTACAGTCACTACAATATTAAGCAACGAGAAAATAAGGAAAAGACTGAAGAAACCCCCTCTGTTGTCAGGAGAGCACAGCTCAGACAATACGGGGAGGGCAGGAATACGCAGAGAGGAAGCAGTGACCTGGCCAAATCACTTGCCTATTAGCCCCAGTTAACTACAGAGCACACATCTTTTGAGACAGCCAGGCCAGCACCTTGCTCCCTACTATGACAAACTGCTTCATGCAATGTTTTTGTAATGAGCATTATCTGTCTCATCACTGTCATCAGGAATTGGGACCCCCTTACCTTCAAGGACCTTGACTAAAACTCATGCTTGCATCTTAGCATGAGTTTGCAGTGGCCTACCCCGTAATAAATTATTGATTAAGTTCCTGTTCCCACACAATGGAATCTGTTACAGATGCAAAACTTCATGGGAAGAAACCGGCCTGGTACCAATGGTCCACACCTGCCACCTATGATGGATGGTTCCACTGTTTGAGACCATCATCTTGGAACCAAAGAATGGAGCCGCCACCATAAGAGGTTGATGTTTTGGTGTTGCTAAGGAAACTGTGGACTCAAGTGAACTTTGCTCATTATAATATCATTATAATACCAAAACACACCTCCTGGTCTCAGGCCACCCACCTCCAGGGCAGGCCACCCCTTGGGCCCTCCTCCTAAGGCCCAGACCACACCTGAGTCACTCCTCCCTGAGCATGCCNACTTTGAGATCACACTAATGAACCCCCATGAGTCCACTGTTCAGACAGTGACAGTTTTAAATTTGAATTTCCCGAAACAAATCCCGAATGGATTTTTAAAAAATAACCTACATTCTTTAGGAATAATAACCAGCAGTTGCAAACACTTGAGTTTTGTATTTTCCAGGTCATCTTAATTTCATGTTACCAATCAGAGAAGACAAAGCAAACTCTTTAGAAAGCTCTTCTCTGAAGAGCGTTCAGTCCTGGAAGCTGTGAAAAAAATTACTTTACAAATGGTCAAGCAAAAGTTCTGCTTCTAATTAGTGAAGCCAGCACTAAGCTGTTGACACCAAGGCTTGTACACAACTGTAACTGTTGACAGCATACTTAGCCTGAGGAATCTGGAGAACACTGAGAGAACTGGATTTTCTAGATAGTGCAGGGACCAAAAAACAAGCGAGGGCTCCACACTGGATCATCAACTGTTATTACAATGAGGACAAAGCTTGAAACCTGTGTGACCATACACTTAATGACACTCATATCTCAATAATAAAAAGCAGCATACTAGATACCAATATGTTTACTAGCAACTAGGGGAGGAAAGTACAAAGAGGATACTTTGCTCACTTAGAAATAACTGTGCAGGAAGTCTACCGGAATCTCAATGTCTATCACCTATCAGCTCCAGAAATAGTGTTTTTACACAGACTCACAGCGGGAAGAGACTCTGACTTTGCTTGTGCTTCAAGGCTTCCCTGGCTGAACATGAGTTGTCTTTTTACCCACTCATTCACTGCTGTGATACCTACCTTCTCTGTTTGCAGAAAGTGAATAAATAAAAATGAAAGTTCACGCTCCTAAGCCCTCAATATATTTTAAATTCCCCATGCTGTTCAGAAGGCTGCTCTTCCAATCAGTGACTTCACTGATCTCTCCTGACTCTACATACATGTAAGAAGATTAGAAGCAAGCAGAAAATAATCTTTAATAGAATATTTTGTATAGTAAATAGGAGTCTTTAAACATATTACAGGAATGAGAAAATATCCCTCTTCTGGTACTCAAATATTTATGCAGGTTAAATATTTATGCACATACAGTCCTGGAACTCTGCACTGGTTTACCCCACACACTCAGAATGTGTGGGACTTCAACAATATGCTTTTGTCAAGGGCTATGTTTTTATGCTATATTTACCCATACAGAATCCACATCCCTCTTTTGGTATTCATAATAAAACAAACAAACAATTTCACATTCTGTAAGAAACAGTTACAGCCAGAATTAATGTCAACAGTACCAGAGAACCAGCAGATGGTGCTGTTAAAGACGGTATGAAAAGCTATTTCCGACTGACCATTGGAGATAAAAACCTCGTCTTAAAATTACGTTCCTTTCACAGAATTATAGAATGTTAGGGGTTGAAAGGCACCTCGAAAGATCATCTAGTCTCGTCCCTCTGCCAGAGTAGGATCACCTATATCAGATCACACAGGAATGCATCCAGGCGGGTCTTGAATATCTCCAAAGAGGGAGAGTCTGAAACCCGCTCTGGGCAGCCTGTCCCAGTGTTCTGTCACCCTCACAGTGAAAAAAGTTTTCCTCATGTTTACGTGGAACTTTTAATTCTGATTATTAAAGCAGCAAGGCTGCTACTGCGACTTTCTTTTTCCCCTTTTAAAAAAGTTAGTGCTGAGAGCAATATAGCCCACTAAAGTGGAAACCTTTTTGGTTGAAGCCTCCAGGAAGCAGTTCATGTATCAACAGGCTTTTAGGCATCTGACCACATAAACGCAAGCATCATGATCCTGGTAAATACCTATGCTCCCAATATGCTGCACAGGCAGAGACAGTATGCAGGCTGCTCCAGCACAGCTCGAGACATTTATGTACGATGCCACCTGGCATTACCCTGTTTGCTACTTAACGTTTCCAGCTCCCCAAAGAAAATGCTAAGAGTCAGTTTGAAAATCTTAAGTTTATTCTTCCAACATTGACATTCAGAGAAGAAATAAAATCTCTTTGCATTGGGAACCTATAGCCCAATAGTCTCTGGAAGATAGGAAAGGAGGCTCTTTCCCAGCTCCTTTCAGAACAGCAGCTGTCAAAGCAGTTCCTCTCCTTGTGTGCAACACTGCACTTCTCTGGAATGGGAGGTTGAGGTGCACAGCCCCCAGGTCTGAGAGGATAGGAGCAAGGATTATAACCAAATATAACCAAATACTCTGAAATTATGGCTAGAACTCATGTCTCTAACCTTTCAGGCATTTGCCAGCAGGAGCCACAATCAGACTGGGAGCGGCCTCCCTCCACTGGCACAAAGCACCCCAGGGTGCCAAAAGGGACAGGCACCCAGCTTCATCCCAGATGTATGCAGCCCTTCAGTCCTGCCAAGGCTGAAGACCCTCTCAGTTCCAGCTAGCTATGATGTTTATTTTTTAAATCCCTTCCAGAGGTTTGACAGCAGCTACATAGACTTCTTCAGAACAATTTGAGGCACCTAAATTCTAGCCACATCTCATGTCAGCACTTATTTTGGGTTGTGTTTTTGTCACTTCAAAGTAGAAAGCTTTATATTAAAATACAGCATTTTCCAAAGCCTGGAATTCACTGGCCCTAACCCAGTTATTTCAAACTGGCTTCATTTCTACCTTTTTGTCCCCCAACAAAAAAACCCCAGCTGTGAATATTTAATGAAAAGCAACTAGGTCATCCCTTTTTGCACTGGTGTGATCAGATGACTGCAAGCTGCACCCATACAAGCTTTCTATGTAAACAGAAACAACCGCACTATTAGCAGTCCCTATGGCATGGAAACCTGAAGTGCGTGTATACAAAATAAACACAAGACTGGGAAATTGCCTTTGTTAGCATGATACATTTTAAAATACTGTGGGCAATAATCTCAGCTTCCAGAGTACGGGAGACACAAAGTTACACATCTAGTGCAGTTGTGAGGCCAGGTTAGCTAAAACTCCAAGAAAACTTTTGACAGTTTAGGCTGAGCTTCCTCTAACCTGTGATGGAAAAGCTACAAAGAAGCTTGTGACTGTAAGTTCAAAGGCATGTATGTGGGCTATAATGCATGTTGCTTCCCAGCTGAAATGCTTTACTGATTGCATGAGATGTTACATACTTGAATGAATTTCAGCTCTGGCTATTAACAGTTTAATAACGGTACTGTGAATTAGCATTAAATTATAGTGAATGTTACAGAAGAGGATCTAATATTTACATTAGTGCCTAATGAGTTCGCCATAATTAATATAATTGCACTGAGTTACAGAAATTATTATTCAACCAGTTGTGCTAAAAAGCTATCCAATACATACAGAGACTTTTTGAAGGCACCTTCCCAACAACAACAAAAAGGATTTTCTAAAAGCACAAGTCCTGGTGCTACCATCACCTCTGCAAGGGTGAAATTCATTGTGGGATCAAGGCCTGGGTCCTCAGTGAAATGTTAAGAGTAAATTCATTTACCCTATCTCCTAAACATTCACATTATGCTTATTCTGGAAATATTGCAACGCAAAGCTGAAAACCTGTTAAGTTCTACGCTCCACCTCAAGCATGGCTCCTAAGGTTGCAACAAACATGACTGGGGAAAAAAAGACAGGTGACAGCTACATGAACAGCTTCCAGTGGCAACTATGAAGACCCCACCAGAAGTCAAAAAATGCACTGCTTATAGTTCCAGAGAGCGTTTTTTAAGGCAGGAGGTAATATTTTTTTACCTGCAAGGAATCGGCAAGACCTCCTTGTCTTCATTTCTGAAAGGCAGACTTGAGTGAGACACATAGATGTGGAGTCCCTTTGAAAGTCAGGTGTCTTCAGCACCCCTCTGGTGACACTGTAGGGATAACCAACCTGAGTAGCCATATTCAGACATGAGCATAATGCCTTTCTTCCCATTTTCCCAAACATTTTGCATTTAGAGATAGCTGACAATTTTCTATTCATTTGTTCAGAAGCTTCATCTCCAATCAAGACAGAGAACTTTCCTTTCTTGCTATGTCATGTTTAAATATGCACTGCTGTTTCATTTTTCTGTACCCGAGAACCTCAGAGATACTATTTTTCAAGGTAACTGATAGTACTGAGGGCAAAAGATTAAGTATGTAAGTCTTAGGTATTAAAGGATAATTAATCTTGCATCTTCAGCCATCTCTTCTGTCTTCAGACATTAGATAAAGTTCTGCTTACACCAGAGGGTAACTTCAATGTTTTAAATAGTGCTGGCAAAGACCAGCAGAGAACCATCTCTCTTCCTCCCTGTCCCCTCCCTTCCCCAATCTACTGGGAGTTATTTTCAAAGAAAACAGAAAGCAAGTAAAATTTGTCAGCCAGCCCATCCAGCATCACATTAGATTTTAACAAAGTCCACCCTGTGGTGAATGAGTAGACATGAAGACTTCAAGCTAATACTCCAAGAGAAGGTCTCAACATGAATAATTGTTACGCCATGCTGGTAAAATACTGCCTCAGTAGCACCAAAACTAAGTATTACCTTTGTGAAAGGTACCCACCTAGTAACACTTTGCCACTTCGCTCTCCCTTTGCAGCAGGGCTCACCACAGCTCTGCAGCATTGCTTATGATCACAACACACACTCCCAGGGAAAGGAGCACAGCAACTCATGATTGCCAAAATCAAAGGGGCTATCACCTTTAAACTTGCTATCAAGTATTTCTCAAGTTGAGGCAGACAGTCAGTCCATCAAGAGCTTGGGAAATTTTGTCGGAGAAAGAGGCAGCAAAATGCTGCCGGTCAGTTGGTTGTACCTCCTTTCCATTATCCCCTCCTCTCTGCCCTCCAGAAAAAAAGTGTCTCACTCCTTCCAGTTCTCGCTATTGAACTCCTGGGATGGCACAATCCAGCACACCAAGTACCTGGAGCTGGAAATGGGAAAGAGGTGTGGAAAAAGCAGCTGGAACTAGTGGGGAACGTAGCTATTTTCAGCTTCTCATGGCAAACAAATAGTGTTTACCTTTTATTTCTTATCAGTTGCAAGTACGAGACCTAAATTAACCATTCTAAACTACTCAAGGATGTCCTTCAAAACAGTTTTGCCAGTTCTTCTATTGGTATTCTTTGCACAGTTAACATTTGATTTGCTTGCTGCAACTACAAATGTTACATTATTCTGCTGCTATTGGTATCTGAGACATTGAGCCCTGCTGCACTGTTTGCCTTAATGATTTCCCATGACAGCAAATGCTCCATACTGTTTATCTGTCATGATAAGTGTTTCCCAAACTCTTACCCAGCATGTTTCCTCTCATCAATGAGCATTCTTTTATTCTTGTGCTGTAAGACAAGGTGAATAGGAACACTGGACTGTTTTATGTGCCTCCTGTTAACATTTTCTCTTACTCAGGTGTGTATAAAAGAATAGTAAACCATTAAGAAAAAACATGAATCCAGGAGATGCTTCTAAAAATACCCCATTTTTCGTAACCTTGGAGTGGCAAAATATTTTTAAATGGGATTAATAGCGTTAAAAAGAACAGTTAAAAACTAATCAAAATGATAACATTAGACATTCTTGAAATCATCCTACAGTTTACATTGGATGTAGACACCATTAAGTAGGATAACTATGCTCTGGGGCCACCGAACAAGATGAGAACTGTGGGAGGGACAGGGACTTTGACTATATGATGCACCAATTTAGCAGTTCATTCTCCCTCAGACAAGGCCTGAAACAAAGCAGTAGGCAAACAGACATGAGCATAGGTGCATACCACACAACTCAACAACACTGCAGGGGTACACAAGTTTACACCCCTGAACAGAGCAACTAAAGAAACAAAACTGTCCTAACTGCCTCAGATCACTGCATGCACATCGATCAGCAGACCTAAGCAGCCTGGGCAAGTTGTCATACTGAGAGCATGCTCTATTGAGCGCAAGTAGTTAGGTCTGACTGCTTCGATCAAAAACCATCACTTAAACCCAAAACTCAACCAACATCTATTACCAATGACAAAGAGCAAAGTCACTGTGCTCTCTTCTGCCCAGGTCCAAGCATATGGTTCAGCCAATATCAGAAATGATGGAAACAGGTTCAGCTTGCTACAGTTGCAATTAGCAAGTCTGAATTCACATTTAGAGTACAAAAGGTACATTTCCCCTCATCATAAATTCATTACGGCTAATAAAGGTTAAATATACACTGTAGACTAGGGGTTATAAAGGCATAAAGTACAATCTCTCTTTACCCAGACAGTAACTTTCACAAAAACTTGCAGGAGTTAATTATCTTCTAAGACCTTCACCTCTGTCACATTTGATTTATATCATCCAACAGTTCAAAATTACTAGAGAGATGGACAGACAAACGCACATCAGAGAAAGGTAGATCTGTTTCCATAGTGAAGTGCATTAAAAATAGAAAAAAACATGGTACTGATGTTTCTTTTCAGATATTGCCAGAGGGATTCTTCAAGACACTGTATCCTGAAGCTCAAATCTCTAGTGAATTTTGACTATTTAAAAAGCAGTAGTAAGATCCTTCGTAATTCTTATGCTGACAAAAATTAATTGGACCAAATTCCTACACACATTCAGGACAGGTGACATGGGGCAAACCTCCCATTGGATGCTTGAAGATTTAATGCAGCTTAATTTACAGCTACGACACTATATGTGAATGATCCACATGCATGTGTAGTTACAGTCTAGTTTCACTGTCAAACTGAAGTATTAGAGTAGCTGTAATTTGCCTCATACATATTTGATACCCTGGCAAAGGCAGTAACTTCATAACCAGCTTTACTGCAACTCCGTTGTTGGACAATAAAAGTTAGACTATAAAATATTGCTTAGAGAAAGTCTAAGTAATGATGAAAAGTGTTGGAAGCATTATTCTTTGGGTTACCAAGAGATTTCTGTATACAAACATACTAACTTAATACATCAATGTCTGCATGAGACAAGCAGGCTGAATTAAGAGCCACCTGTTCTGCAAATAAGCAGAAGCCAGCTCTGAAGCACCACGGAGCACACTGCATTGGCTATTTGCTCGTACAGGTAAAAGTCTAAAAACAGCCTCATGACTCAAAAATCCCTCATATATTTACAACAAACACTGGCTCTGGTGCCAGTATCAGATATCCACGGTGATGGCAGAGACAGCCAAGCTCCACAGAAGAGCCACTGTCTCTTGAGAAAGTGACTGACTGATTTTAAGGAGCAGTAAGAAGCACTCAGAAAACTGTAAAGACCACAGCCTTGAGAGTCTGCACTGGTATTTTTTGAACATTTCAGCCCAGAAACATAGGAATGAAGGCAAGGCTGCTCCTTCCAATGCCCTTTACAGAAGTAGCAGCAAAGGCTTCTCAATGCTGTAGCCCGTGAACCAGTCTGGAAAACCTTTACATTTTTAAGTCTCTTCCTTCCCTTGATAAAGGCAGTAATTTTTGTCCATAAAAGTATGCTTGTTATTTTGGCTCTTGTCACTTGAAAGTACGAATTCTACTTCTCCTTTCTATCTGTGTTTGGAGTCCAAAAAAAACCACAAAAAAACAACCAAAAAAAAAAAAGTCAAAACACCTTCAATTTAAGGGTCCAGACAGAATAGCAAAGAGAGAGTCCCAGAAGACCCATTTCCCATTTCTGAATGGCTGTAGTAATCAACAGAAAAGCTACAGGACTGACAAGCTCAGTGGGAGCAATAAGCAGAGTGAAAGGTCACTCTCTGCTTAGGTTTTAGTCTTCTAACATGAGGCATTTTGGCAAAGTGTGGAAGACACACTGGCTAAGGAAGAAGCAATATCTTTAAGTTGCACTTTATCTGATGTGGGCTTTTGCCTGCTTTCAATGAAGTAGTAATTTGTCTGGTTGATAGTTGGTGGAGCACTAACTATACTCAATATTGTAACTGAAAGCAAATGCCTATCTTTATTTCAGTGAATGCAGGTAATGGGAGAAAAATGGCAGTTGTCCTGCATCACCTCAGTGGTGACAATTTTCTCTTTCAACCTCATCTTCTTGCAGTAAGTAGCCTGCACGCATCCTCTGACAAACAGTCCCATTCAAATCTTGAAACAGTCAAATATCATTAGCTGAAATAGTTTCATAAATAAAGGCAAGGTTTCTCTGAAAGACCTTTTGTAGGGAAAAGTAGTGCAGAGAAGTTATATTTAAAGTCTTTTTTAAGCTGTGACCTAGACTCAGTACTTAACAATGACCTAGTTACCTAGGCAGTTTTGAAGGGCTTGTGTTTTTTTTAGATTCACAGGCAGATGTAGCCATAGCAGCACTTGCGTCTGTTCCAGACATTCTGCCTCTTGCTGCTTCCTGTCCCTACAACTTGCACCCACACTGCTATTGGCTTGAAAATAATCGCTGCCAGAAAGCTGTACCAGCCGAAAGGGACTTTGGCTTCAGGTAACTTCTTTTCACAATCACCAGTATCTTTCACTAATATCACAGGATTTTGTTTCATTGAAGATTAGTTAATAAAGAGTAGATACCATCAGCAACTCAGTGGAAGCATCCCCCTTGTGCTGTTCCACAAACACAGACGAGTACTTGCTAAAAAGACCTAATTTGTTGGCATTGTTTGCAGTAGGTAATGTTAGTTTATGTAACCAAATCTCCTGAACGAGATGGTCAGTTGCTGTCCAGCTAGTGATGAGAGCCTCTACTGCACGTGGCCTTATAAAGGCACCTTCAGCTGGATAAGACTCCCCAAACCGTTTGGGAGAATTCTTACTTCCCACTAGTACACCAGCATGATCACTCCAGCATGGCACCATTCGTATCTATTCATTATCTTAAATTACATACGAACCCTCCCTTAACTATCTTAACCATGAACAAAGACTGCTCTACAAGACCATTCCTTCTGACCAGGTTTGTCTAAACATTAAAATTTACATCTGTGTAATTTGGACAACATCTTTAGCTACAGTAGACATTGAGAGAGAGAACCCTCAGGAGCTCCTGGTTTCTCTGCCCAGGAAGTTTAGCTAGCACATCCCAGCACAGTAGTGTCTACCAGTCTGTGTACTGTAGAAGCCAGCTGAGAGAGAATCTGGGACTGTCCAAAAGTCCTGTCTGCAGAGCTACTGTCTGTTTCTTTGCTGCAAGGCTAGCTAGGAATTCAGTCAGCTTCTCTGTCTTCAGGCCAGATGTGTTCACCCTGAAGAGATTAGCTCCAGAATTCCTGGACCTCCCAGAGAACTGTTCACAAAGTGCGCTAGATATCCATACAGACACAACCCCGATAATCAGCTACATCAGAATTGCAGCAGGATAAAGTTGAGTTTCACCCTTATAACACAGGGATGACCTACATATACACTCTACAGATTTTCACCTCAGTATCCACTGAGTTATTTTAACAGCAGCCACTTGATGCCCTTTGATACAAGTCCTATACCATTCCTAAGGCAGACACGCTGACCTTGCATGGCATTCCCCTGATCCCTGTTGTATGTGCATCTGGAAGTGGGAGCCCAAGGGGAAAAAAGGCAGATAGAAATGGCTTTGAATTATGTAGCCATTAAGCTGAGCAAGTGGAACACTGCTGGGCACCCAACTCCTCACTCTGACTTGATCTGCCCAAGAATCTTTACAAATCCCTTTGACACTTCCCAAATCACTTAAGTGTTGAACCAGAAAGCCCACAGCTTTTCTGACAAAAAATGTTTTTTCTGAACCTCCTATGGGAGTAATGAGCCTCTCCTGTTACAAAAGGACAAGTTAGCTGAAAGAAGCAATATAAGAACTAATGCCATTTGCTAAGATGGATTGCTATTATTTGAGCTGTCCATCCACACGTATTTGTCCAGAGCGTATTTTTAGTACTAGAAGCAATGTAGTTACAGATCACAGAACAGCCAAACTGCCAGAAAACATGGACTGACTTACCTTCATCAAAATAAATCACAACAGGTTTTGGAACTCACATAACTCAGAAGCCATAGGTGACCTTGAGGGAGAAGTTGATTAAAACTGTCACACAAAGCCCACTGTTATACTTTATAGCTAATGACACCAAGTTCCAACTGAACTTCGCCTGCTTGTGTCTGCACAGTAGTCCAAAAGCTGAGACCCTGCTCCTAAATAACATCTGATTGAAAGAAATTTTGCAGTCTGACTTGCTCTCTAAATTACAACATTTTCACATGAGACTGTTAAGCTAGTACTCTTTCAAATGCTACAAGTGGGAATAAGGAATCCAGAAGCAAGAGGAAAGATTAAAAAAGAAACAACCAACCAACCACACCACAATCCAGTTCACTTTCCCCTCCCTCCAGTTTACTTAATTCTGTACACCTGGAAAGTTCCCAGCTCTAAGGTGCAACAGACTAAATCCTTCCCTGGGGCAGACATCAAGGTAGCAAGTTTAGACTTCAGAAGAACATTACTGTGTACAGCAAATTGTCTACAGCTTTCAGGGTCCAAAGCCAAAGGTTTGGCTTCCATCGGGAGGCCATGCTGTTGAGAGTCCAGCAGCACCATGTTTGCTCCTGGCAAAGAGGGACAATGACTACCATGGGAAAGCAGACTGCTTTGAAAGTCTTCACTATGGGAAACGCTGCCAACTCATTCATACAAAAATAAAAAGGACACAGAAGAGCTGCTTTTCATGTGTTGGGATAATTCTGCAGAAAGTAAGCACTAGTACACCAGGTCTGGGGATCCTGGTCAGACACTGAAAACCTGGTAGATGGAAAAGCATGAGAAGATCCAACATTTCACTGCTACTGGGGGCTCAATCCAACAGCACAGAGCATAAGGCTGAGGGCTCCAGCCAGGACTGGACCCTCTGCAGCAGACAAGCCCTCACCTTGTGCAGGCCCTTCTGGTTTCCCAAACTGCTAAAACAGAAGAGATGCCCCAAGTCCTTCACTTTCAAGAAGCCTGTGCAGCAGGGCCTCAGAAACTCCACGCCCAGGTCTTTTTCACCTAGAAGGCACAGCTTTTCAGGACAAATATGGTTATATTCCGCAGAAGTCATGTACATTTAAGTAAATTACTTCAACTCCGACAATTTTCAGACAAAACCTATTAAAGCATATCCCCATGTAGGCTGAGATATTCTTTCATGAGTGTTTTCTCTGTGAAAAGCAAGTTCCAGTAATGCATGTCCTCAGACTTTAAACCACACAAATTTTCTGAGATTGGCCTTCTCAAAGACAAGTGTCTCTCAAAAAGACACTTCACATCTCTCAAAAGATTCTTACTGAAGAGACATGCTGCAAAATTCGTATGTGAAAACTATGTATGATCCAGAAATTGGAGACAGAAAAGTGTATTCATGTCTGGTAGAGTTTTGTTTCTAATGGTTTAGTGCCAGTAAGAGCATCATCTTTGTTATTTTTCAGTGAGACTGCAGAAAGTTCCAAGACCTTCTGAGGTAACTGACATAGACAGGTCCTCTGCCCTCAGAAAGGCAAGATTGACTGGATTCATGCCACCCAAGTAAGACATCCATTTTTAACCATAATTACCTGAAATTAGTAAGCAGTCAAAACAAAGACAGGGTTCTCCAAGCAACAATTTAAATTCTTGGTGATAATCCTTTTGCTCAAACTTCCTCCTATCCCAAAGGTAACTATGCTTTGTATTTAGGCCTTTCAGCTTGTCAGGGGGGAAATTAATTCAGATTACTGTCTCTAGTTACCTGGCTGTAGCATTATCCTGATTCTTTCTTAAGTCAGTATATTAAGAAAGATCATAGAAATTGCCAAATATTCCATTTAATTTTCCTTTTCATAATTTATACATGCGGAGACCCAAGAGCAGATATTACCTACAGATAATTCAGTTGCTCCAGTCAGTTCAGACTTTTGATTGTCATAAAGCCTGACATTTACACAGTGTTTGAGTAGGATGCCAGTGACTGCCACTAGTGAACAATATTACGTTACTTTATTGGTGGCAGTTATTTACCTGACCTTGGCTCAGTAGAAATGAAGATTAAAAAAAAACAAACCCAGCAACAACAAAACAAAATAAATGGTCTTCTTTACCTTCCTATATGTTCTTGGGTAACAGCCTAAGGTGGTTAAAAGGCAAGCTGCAGGAGACCTGTGGATCCAGGGATATTTCCTAAATTGTTCAGAGCAAACAGTTAAGCCAGCTCTGCTCCTGGACCTTGACAGTGCCCTTGGCATGGTATCAATACAGAAATATGCTATTCAATATTGCCTTGCTGCTGCCTTGTATCTGGAGTCAAACAAGGCCCAAGTACAAACTTACTCATGCAATCTGTATTATGCCTAATGCAAATGGTCCTACCTTCTGCCTATTACTGGTCCTTCTAACACCCCTAATATTAGGTAATGGTGTCAGCCAGTTACTTCCCTCAGGAAGGCAGAGTTCATTATCACACTGTTTAGGCTGTTTATACATTCACATAGTACAAAACAGACAGAGCAGACAACAAAGTATTCTGAAATTATCCTAATTTGAGAAAGTCCTTTCCTTAACAAGCTTTTTTCTGTTGCAAACAAGCTTTTCCTCAGGAAACACTGTGGTATTATACCAAAGCTCACTGAATGAGTTTATTTTACAATAATTGACCTATAATTGATTTTACTTCACAACTCATAGCTCAGTCACTTTTTCACAAAGTCTAAGATTCACATGTCCAAGTGGGGCAGTCAGCATCCAGGGACCAAAACAAGTTTACCTGTGTGATCTGGGACAATGCAGACAATGACGTTGTTTAGTCCCTGTCTTCTGTCCTTCAGAGCCTGCTGAGAATGTGCTGGCTTTGGATGTGCCTTTCATACCTTTAGGAGCTGACAGTGACTGTGATCTTTTTTCTTTCCATCCTGTCTCACCTTTCTGAATCATCAGGACTTACTACCTTTTAACTCTTTATCTGAACGTCTCTAAAAGTGTTTTCTGCTCTTGGCTGGGTGTGGGCTGATCCTTGTTCAGGCTGCCCCTTGTTTTTCTGATCCAGGTGTCATGAATACCTGCAGGTGGATGTGCTGCAGCTGCAGAATCTTCATAATCTAGTAATGAAGAGGTCATCAACACCTGCCATTCCAATATCTCCTTTAGACATTGCCATAGCTCAAACCTCCCTTTGCTAGTTTAAATTAACTTTCTACAGTGCAGCCGCAGAAAACACAAATAATTCAGTTACGCCCATCATCAGGACTGCATCCTATCTGGATTTTTTTTTTAAAAAAAAGGTGTATTTAATAACAGACTAGCAGATATTCTGTCTTCCTACCAGTGTGGAAATTTGACTCAGTCCATCTTTTCTGAGTTTAACTGATGGCAGAGCGTAGGTAAATGTTTTTGCAGTAACACTCAGCACTGTAAGATCTTTCAGTTTCAAAGCTTAGCAGCAGTCACCTTTCAGCTGCCCAGTGCAACATTGCTCCATTACTTTCTTGCTATTGGAACAGCTTTACTTAACCTACATTTTCTTGACTAGAGCAATCCGTTCTCGTTCTGTACTCATTGGACAATGTGAATAACAAAGCTCTGCCTTCCTCACAGAATCCCTACCCACACCTGAACTGCTGTGGAATTTCCTTCCCTCACTGAAGACACCCTGTTGCTTCATCTAGTTCTTTGCAGGCCTATTCACATTTTGGAAAGCAAACTCAAACACGCTCTACTTGACATAGTTCTAAACAAGAAGGGACCAGTACCTGCATCCCTGCCTGAATGCCTGGAGAAGAGGCATGCAGCCTTTGCCAGCTGCACAGTGAGACTGCCAAGACAATTTTTCTTTCAGTTAGCACCTATGGAAATGGTTGCATCTCCTCTCCTGGAGCCCTGTGGGAGCACACTCATGTCCAATGCAGATTTACAAAATGAGCATTCTCACATGAAATATCAGGTAGCTGTAACCCAGGAAACCTCCTGGTTTACGTCTCTGCCACCCAGGCATATTGCCAAGTAATATCTTTGACTCCCGCCACGTAGCCCAAGACATCAAGATTGTATCCAGGTTCTATTGGGCTCCTGGTCCCTACTAATTATTAGTCTCTCACTCCAGGCCCACACTACTTTGTGAATGCACTGCTTTCAGTTCCGTGTTCTCAGCTTCAAAAAAACCTACCAGTCAAACAAACAAAAAAATCCCAAACTCCTGCCATCTACATTTCTGATAAGCTCTGAAAAAAAGAAACAAAAAAAACCCAAAACCAGACATTTTGGAAAAGGTGCCCAAATCCAGATTCTATAGCCTGATTGACACAATTCTTTGATCCTCACACCTGGAAACTAACTGGGATGGGAAATAGAGTAACTCAGTAGAGGAAGGCTAAGAAAAATCAAAGTGGGAACCTGTGATGGTTTGGGAGTTCCCCGCCCCCCCCACACTTTGTAAAATGACCCAGATTAAAACTCAGCCAGCTAGAAGTTGAGATGAAGCTATATTTACAGCTTAGCACGATATACAAGCAGATATATACACTACATACAGGGATATTTACAGAAATATACAAGGTAAAGGTAATACAGAAACACAACAGCCCTCCCAGAAATCAGAGACCCCAGGAGGGGCTCCCAACCACCCTTCCACCTTCTCCCCACCCCTACACCTTACCCCAAGGTTTGCCTTACGCGTAAGGAAAATTTTGAGGATCGGCCAGAGGGG
>WBNM01015590.1:0-35852 GCA_013399055.1 Ramphastos sulfuratus | reverse complement strand
GGGGGAGGGGAGGGATGGGGAACCCAGCCAAAAAACCACAACACACTAAAACAGACAAACCTACAAGAAAACAATCTAAAAAATGAGAGATTTGCAAAGAATGACAGCTGAAGGTAATTTATTTCCTGTACAGGGTAATTTCCATACAGAGTAAGTTCCTGAAGAGGGACATTAAGCAAAGAATGCAACTATGTTTGAGAGATAAGTAGGCAATTTTCTAAAGATGAGGATGTTAGGCACATGGAAAAAAGAAAATAAAGAGAAGGAAAAGGACACACTCATCACTCAATAGCCTCTTTTCTTGAGTGTTTCACACTTCTGTGAAACATAGATAGTAACAATAAATGCAGCAGGGCTNGGTTTGGGAGTTCCCCGCCCCCCCCACACTTTGTAAAATGACCCAGATTAAAACTCAGCCAGCTAGAAGTTGAGATGAAGCTATATTTACAGCTTAGCACGATATACAAGCAGATATATACACTACATACAGGGATATTTACAGAAATATACAAGGTAAAGGTAATACAGAAACACAACAGCCCTCCCAGAAATCAGAGACCCCAGGAGGGGCTCCCAACCACCCTTCCACCTTCTCCCCACCCCTACACCTTACCCCAAGGTTTGCCTTACGCGTAAGGAAAATTTTGAGGATCGGCCAGAGGGGTTAGAAGAAAAGGTGATTAGTGAAATTAATCGGCAGAGAGGAGAAGCCAGAAGCTGCTAGACAGCCCCAGACCTCAAGCCCCACTGACTTATCTTTTGTTTTGAGTTCTTATTCCTAAACATCTCAGCAAGCCTATGAGTGAAGTAGACATCACCATTGTTTTCCTTTTCACAGCCTATAATATAATTTTCTCTATTAAAATATTCCAATTAGCTCAAACCAGCACAGAACCCAAAACTGAACTTTTCCTCTAACTCAACACTCGTGATGTAGAAATGATGACAGGTCAACTCAGGCAGTGTAAGAAAAAGCATTCGTATTTAGAACATAGTCATATGTTGCAGTTAAAAGTATTATAGAGCCCATAAGCTGCACTCTTCAAAGTAGTAGCTGATGGTAGGTTTACAGAAGAGATCATAAAAAGCATAACAAAATTATGAAAACTGCTCCTTAACAATACATTGTAGAGGTATCAGATACACCATAAGATTGTGTAAGGTTTTACTGTTACCACATTTCCTCCCAGATATTCATCTCTGATTGATTGAGCTTTCTCTGCATTTCAATCAAAGCAGGGCGGTATCTCTGGGAAGATGAGTTCCTATTCTGTGACAGGTAATAAATGTCCTATGACTGCTTCCTTGATCTTCTAAGGGCATGGGGGTATGTATAAGGTATCACATAGCAAGTAAGAGAGTGATACTGCAGTATACAAATTCAGAATACCTTTGGTTATGCATTTCAGAATGTGACACAAAGAAACCTGGGCTTCTCATGCTGACCACAGAGACTTCAGCTCTCCATCTCAGCCATGGCAACCATAGTTCACTCTGGACTGCTGTTTATGAAGGGTTTCTCTCCAATAAAAGCTGCTTAAGAAAGACATAAAATCCCTTAACAGGCAGCTGTATAAGGGTTTACCCTCTGAAATATGAATGCTTTGAAAACAGGATTTCAGCATTCTCCAACTGGTCTCCTTCGAACAGTATAAATCAACCTATTCTTCTGATCAGAATTATAAATATAAATCTTTCAGAAAGAAAAATAACTACAGCCACAAAGTCCCAAATTCCAGTTTGAGGCACTCCAACTAATACTTCACAGCCAGATGGCCATTTTGGTAGCATCTTCAAGTGGGTACTGTTGTATTTCACCTTCACGTAACAACCTGTTGGTCCTCCAACAGAATCTGGGGCTGCAGCTCCTCCACAGTGGGAAGCAACACTAGCCAGAATTAGCCATCCCAGGAAGCAGATGGTTTGGAGCACATCAGACTGACGCTCAGTTTGTTAAAGCTATTGGATGCCAGTGGTCTCCATTCTCATTGTTCNAAAAGAAAATAAAGAGAAGGAAAAGGACACACTCATCACTCAATAGCCTCTTTTCTTGAGTGTTTCACACTTCTGTGAAACATAGATAGTAACAATAAATGCAGCAGGGCTTCACCAAGAAGAAACGACCTCTCCCAATGACTATGGGCAAACCTGCTAGAGATTAACAACTACACAGCTTCTGAAGAAAACCACCTACCCTGCAGTGAAAGGTGAGAGGAAGCATAAAACAAACGAAGAGAAGCATCAGCACACCCTGAACAGGTTGGTCTTGTGCTGATGCAGGTCTGTCTGCCACTTTGTAGATAGGGCATGAGGAGCAAACCCATGGCAACCCCTGCTTGATGACACTTGCACCGCAGCATGTCTCAGCCCTGCTGCCTTCAGACAACTCAGTCCTAGGAGAGAATAGCTACATATACTATCAGTAAAGAGCTACATGAATACTATCAATAAAGCAGTCTACTTACCAGCTACACATGCCTTAATCTCAGTCAGGAAGAATGAGGCCACCTTCTGTCTTGGTTTAACAGACTGTGCAGCTGGCATTAGGAAATGTGGTGTTACTGTCCAGGAGCAGTGACAGCCAGCTGCTCCCTCAGGAAAAGGAATTCAGGAGCCAGGGATGACCCCTGTGCAGGCAGAGCCCTCACCAAAAGGGTAGCATCCCTCAGTCTGAGCTCAGTGTTCAAGCATCGATCAACAGTTCCAAAGATGGTGAGCATGGTCTAAGGACCAGCCACAGAGTCCAGCCAGGAACAGAGTGAGCCAGAGATGGCTACAGTGCAGATCCAAGGTCCAACCAGGAGGCAGGGACAGAGGACTGGAAGTCAAGCCACCCACACCACAGCTAGGGCAGAGAGTACCAAGGATGGGAGGAAGCCCCAAGTGAGTCTGCTGGGGACGACCAACCCCTGTTAGTGTCCCAGGACAGAACAGCTGCCTCTCTTCACAATGAGGTTTCCCATCATCCCCTACACATATCCAGACACATTCCTTGTAGAGGTCCCTTGGGAGGCTGGTAAGGGCAGTCAAGGCCTGGCAGCAGTCACAGTCCTGACAGTAATGTCAGTACCTCACCTGTAAGGGAAAAACAAGCAAGAAAGCTGATGGAGGGAGCAAAGGCGAAGGATGGTAGATCAGAGTGTTCCCAGGATCCAGCAGTCTCATGTGATGCACAGAAAGTGATGCCATGCAGGGTCTCCAGTCTGGGTTGTGCTCCAGAAATAATTAGTCAAAATAACTTATTCCTAGCAGCTAGGCCTCTGGTGCAAAAGTCAGATACAATAACATTCGCTTTTGGAGAAAACTGGCAAAAATGCAGAATCTAGACAATGAGAGGCAGGATTCTTGCAAGAACAAGCTCCTGCTTCAACAAGTCTAAACATCCTTCCTGCCTCTGCTTGAGAAAACAAGGACCTGTCTGCACACATATAAGCAACAGGCATGATCTTTGGGGCATCAATCTCATCCATGCAAGAAATTCACTAGTTTGTAGTGTAACTGCTCCTCCCAAAGTTACCCAGTTCATGAAACAAAAAGCAAAAAAACAAACAAACAAACCACAAAACCACAACAAAACCAACCAACCAAGTCTTGTCAATGTATTAAGCAGAGGTAAAACAAAGTCAGAGGTATTTGTAGGGAGGAATTTAACTTGCATCAGTTAAACACACAATCAATTCTCTTTACAGACCACTACCTATCTGGCATTATTAATAAATCATGTTTTGTTTCTTCCCCTTAATTGCACTGACTGCATTACCAGAATCAGAAGAGCCTGAGAAAACTGGAAGAGCAGATTATTTTGAGAAGAAAATTGAGAGCCTGAGGTACTGTGGCATATTGCTAAGAGAAAGCAGGTGGTCACAGGTGGCACTGAGCCTCAAAGGGTAGTGACTATCTGTATACTGTGCTATAAGGCTTGGTTGCACTTTGATGAAATACTCTGTCTACAAGCTGGCACTGCACATTTGTTTTCAGAGCAATTAAAATCTACAGTGGATCAGAAAACACTATTTTTATGAAAAGCCATGGTAAGACAATAATTTACAGACCTATTGTTTGAGCATAAGGATTTTCTCCTTTGGGCTGAAACCTCATTATTTTTCATCTCATCCTACTTGGACTTTTTTTTTTTTTTCCTTAACAGAGGTGTAAAAATTTAACTACTACTACTATTCAGTTACATCTAGAACTGCACATTTCATAGACAGGTGCTGCAAAGGTGTTATCCTCTATTACCGAAGGTGTTATTATCTGACTTTCAAGGTAACATATTGTCCTGTGAGTTGTACTTGTGCAGCTACCAATTTTTAGTGAGTCACTGCTGCACAGTGAATGATTCATTAATTGGTATCAATGACAAGACAAAGTTAAGCCTCATCTGAAAGGCCAAAGATACACTGAGATAACCATTCTGTAGAGAGATTTTCTGAAAATTAAAATATTATGTCTATAAAGCCTACTGGACAACAACAAAATTCTTTACTTAGGAAAGAATTACACTTCAAAAAATTTCAGCATGATTTAACAAATACTCTATGACTCATTTCCTATGATTGAGGCATTTTTCTAGAATCCAGAGAAATGCTGCTTCAGTGTCTCCACAGATTTTGCTGTCCTTTTTTTGCAGCAGAACAACGCTTTGTAGCGCTGCGCTATCTTGTCCATGCTTACCATTACACTGCCATAATGAAAAAAAAAGGCTTTGTGCTTGCAGGTTGGACCTTCACATCTTTTTAACAAACCATTTTCTCCAGGATCCCCTTGTTGCAGGAAATGAAAGGGCTTCCTTGTATCCTTTGAAAGCTTCGGTCATAATACCACCCCAAAAAAAGCACCCACAAGTAAGTGTTCAGTACCCACTAGTAAGACAACTACAGGGCACTCTATTTTAGGATATATCTCCAAAGATATTTACAAACCCTTCTGTGTGCAATATTCTGGCTTTAAACAACTCATCTCATTAACTTCCTAAAGAAACATGCTATGTAACTTTATTGGGCCACAGCTCTTAAGAGGTTTGACAGTTTCTTGCCTTCCTCCCTGAACAGCTATGCCACTTCTCTTTTTCTAAATCTGCCCACTAATGCTCTTTGAAAAAACTATCATCCTGGCTATCTAAAATCTAAGTTGTTTTGACAAGAGGCAGAAGTGCAAACAAGAGCATGTTCCCCACTGCAGCAGAAGAAATAGCTAAGCATTTCCTAGAACAACAGAAAAACTTTCTAGGGCAAAAATTGAATTAATTTCTTTAAGTTCAGTCTCCACCTTCTCTAAATGATTGTTTCAGTATTCCTGGTTTAGGGAAGGTGCATGTAAGTATTATGCAACCCCAAAAATTATATTTGCCCATAACTGGGAAAAGCAAGTTGGACGTAGTTGGAGAAGCCTAAACAGGAGTCACTCAAGCAGGTCGTTCTGCAGCACCTTTACCCAGCTGCTCTGGCAAACAGGGTAAAAATAAAATCTGTCTATAGTCTCCAGTAGAGTACTATGTGTTTTCATATTGTGATTCTCCTAAAAAACCTGCACTTTGCTTATTAACTTTTTCAGAAATCTTGTTCCTGCATTTAGGAATGCATTGTTATGACACACCAGGCCTCTGGAGCTGTAGCATCTCCTTTCACAGCACTCAGCCTTTTCCCTCTTCCTCACAGCACAAGTAGCAGAACTAAATTGCTGTTCACCAGCAAAGTCTCCCCCTCCTCCCTACCCTCCACCCTTTTCCCCTGCAAAGCCTGGTATTAAACATCCTTCTGCATACAAATTCCTGCCCATATCTTGCTTCAGCCCAGTTGTGTCTCCCGCTGTGCAAAAGGTTGCTGCATTTAATCTCAATTTCCCCACAATCCCTGCAGTCAGAGCTCACACACCACAGCATTTCACTGGCAGCAAAAACTAGCCTCTCCCTCTAGTCTACATTTCCAGTGTACTTCTGCTTCACCCTCCTGTCCTCAGGGGCATGTGCTGCTTTCTATGAACAGCCTTGTTTCACTGCAGTCACCTAATGATCGAGTTCAGAGAGCATCACTGAGCACTACCTGCAGCCTGCACAGCTTTCAGCTACCCACAGAAGTTGGTAGCTTGGAATATTATTCTTGTTCAATAAAATACTGGTATTAATGCTATGGTCCCTGCAGGACGCTCCATATTTCATTGCCTCACACAGAGCAAAAGGCAGGTAGTCACCGTCTCTCCTAATCTTTTTAGTGTACAGGATACATCAAAGAGTGCTTTTTGGCTAAAAGGTATCCCTTCCCATTGCTTCTGAAAACAGCTTAGGGCGTGGCAGAAAGCAAGTGACAACTGTATCTTTATGATTATATTACTAGGAGTCTTTGATGAGTACTAGGAGTATTCACAGAAGAAGCAAAGAAAATGAGCGTGTCAGAGTCCTGCACTTGGTGGTTCCTGTTGTGAAAAGACCTTGTGTACAGTGTAAAGGCAGAAAGGGGACTAAGCTTTCCTTCATGCACTGCCTGCCTTTCAGAAGGATATGAGACTTGTGAATACATTGTTTGGTCACAGTCTGAAGCTTCTTCTTCATTCCTTATTCTGCTTGAAGAACGGTCATTCATACCAGAGCTTCAGTAGGACCACTTATGGGAGAGAGTGCTCCTCAATTCAGTGTGCAGAGGAATAGCAAGCCTGGACTTTCCCTCTTGGGTAAAGAGGAGCACAACCAGAGCACCTGAAGCAAATATCCAGTGCTCAAAGAATATATTTGGCAAAGCCAAGAATCAGTAATATTAGAAGCACTTTCTTTTAGTCTGTATTTATTCCAATTCTAAGGATACAGAACAAATAGGTATTTAGTATTGTTTCACCTGTTCCAAAGATGAAATGGCAACTGTCTTTACACAGGGCTTGAAAATCCACCTAAATCTATTAAAATTCCCATTCAGTCTCTGATTAAATTTAATGTGTAGCATCTTACAGAAATTTCTTCCAAAATATTTCCAAGGTAACACTCTACCCCAACTGTACACTGACTATTTTTAAAATGCTGGCAACTAAATTTGCATCTTGCTTCAACACTAACGGAGGTTAACTGAACCACTGGCCAGCTTTCAAGAAGCACTAGAAACTTTATGTACTCAAAACAAAATTCATTGCTTCTCAGTGTTCAATGCAACCAGTGTAAAGAAGTGTCATTTAAGAAGCAGCGTCATTTATTTTGCAGAACTGCCAAAAATGCAGTTGCTTGAATGAAGAAAAAAGTTCTTCTCCACTCCTCTAGTTCCTTCAGCACCTTCTCTTTCATAAAACAGACTGGAGACTCTAATTTAGCAAAGCATTTTGTCATACCTTGAAGTTCCTCTTAGAATCAAAATACTTCATTAAATCATGGTCCCTGTGGTTAATGATTTCTGCACCACAGAGAGGAAAGATGGACAAAGTAGGTATTTTTTAGACTCAGGCAAATATTTGAACATAATTCAAGAAAAAAAGCAGCCGTGCAGAGCAAGATCTTACATGAAAAGCATTATCACTAGCCTGAAATCAAACTGACAACCTTTAAATCAGACTTCAGCTGATCTTCAGACCATAAAGCGATACTTCTTCATTCAATTCCTGTACGGCAATAAAAGACTAGTAGCCCAGGGATTTTACTGAGCCTGGTGGACAACACAACCAAGTTCAAGCAGTGACACAAGTGTGTCTTCATTGTATTTGACTGAAGTTCAATAAACTTGTGTAGATACAACTGTCAAAGGCAGGGATGCTGTTAACAATTTCATGAAGGCAGAGCACTTGGTGAGATGAAAGGCAGCTGCCAGCTTGCAGCCACGGGAGTAGACCCTTACAAACAATGAATGGAGACAAGATTATCGATTAGTGCTTGTCAGCCCACTGGTTTGTCTGAACCTGCTACATCTTAAGAATTACATTTAACAGAAAAAAAGTAACCTTCTCTCTCTCTCTCCCCCCCCACCCCGGCCCCCCTTCACATTATAATAGATGAAATTAATTGAATACTCAGAGGAAGTTTACATATTTTGGGGGGCTTCAGAAGCAATTTTCAATTTAACTATAGGAAATTTTAAGGGGCTGCATCCAGCCCCTTTAAATAAGCTCAACAGGATCAGCTAGCATAAAATAATTTGCTTGGGAATGAGATCTGCCCCCATTCTTCATCAGTCCTGTCCTTCCCCATACCCATATATACTTCCTTAGCCTTGTACAGAATTGCTTTAAATAACAGAATATTGTTTATCAGAAAAATCCCTAAAAATCACAATATATTTGCATACACCAGACTTTCTACAGTATTCCATTTCCAGACACCAGTTTTCAAACTGAATCTCTAACCAACAAATTCTTGCTGGTCTGAATATTCAAAACCTGTTCCTGAGCACTTGTGCTAAATAAACGAGAAATGGTTTTGCTCTAAGACATTCCTGTACGATTCCAAGGCAGAATGGTTCAAATCTAGGCAAATGTAGCCATTTAATTCCACAGTACTTAGTAAACACTCATGTGGGATTTCAAGTAGCAGTATCAAAGATATTTCATAACAATTTGCTTCCTATTATTTCTCAGAGCCCCAAAGACAGAAGACAAGAAGGAAAACTAACAGCAAGGTATTAAACGCTACTGTGAGGAGAAAGAAAACCAACCACCACAAACAGCCAACCAAAAAAAAACCAACCAAAACATCCACGAATTAAAAAAAAAAAACCCACAAGAAACAAACAAACAAACAGAAAGCTCTAGAGCATCCAGCATCTGTCCCCATTGCAGCAAGGTCAGCCATTAGCAGTTTCAGCAGTAGCCAGCTCCTTATCTCCTGTATTAAAGGCAAGGTGCTGTGAGCAATTAAAGACCAGTGTAACGCCAGGAAGGAGGCATAATTGCAATTCAATCGAGTAATACAAGCACATCCAGATATTTAATAATAATCAGTTAGTGAGGTAAAAATAACTGTAGAGAATGTTTTCTCTGCAATTCATTTTTACTCTGCTACAAGTAATGCCGGGACAATAAACAATATTTTACATCCAGCAGTAAATAGCACTATGATTTACTGAAATTTCAAACTGAAGTAAGCAGCTGACACACAGTGGTATGTACTATCATCTCAGCCTAAATTCATAACACTGAATCAGCCATTTGCTACAGAAGGATATCTGCCTGTTGGACTGCCTTTAATCGGTACTAACAGCATTAAAAAGAAACATATTCTGAAACTCAGAGAAAATTGGATGTGCTATTCAGCTGATTCTCTCTCACGCTTGAGGTTTTGTGACTGCAGTCACATCTGATGTGCCTAAGGGTCCATCCCAATTTTCTTTCCTTTCAGAAGGAGACTTTGCTCCAAGGATACTGGATCAGACTGTAACTGGAGTAGGCTTTGATTTATTTTTATATTTTTTTCCCTTTGAAGGCTCAGCACACAGTTGCGCAGGGCCCTGTTGTAGATGGCACTATATGCTTTTGCATCATTTAACTCTCTGTGTTCCTTTTGTCCTTCACTCTGGGGGTTTTGCAATTCAACAGGAATTAAAAAATAAGTAAAGAGATGTTTTCCCTCACCAGAATAAGATTTTTTTTTTTAAACAAACAAACAAGAAAAAGCCCACCAGATTGAATTTAGACCAAAAGGTAAAGTACCTGGAATATTTTCAGCTTGTTAAAAACATTGTGGAAAATCTGATAGGTTTCTCTGTGTCCAAATACAGAGAACAAGACATGAAAACACTGTTCTTGAGAGAGAAACTGAACCAAACTGAACCAATGTTCAGACATAGGTAGACCATCCCCCTCCTCCCCTTTTGTTTTTTCCTGATAGTTTATTCTCTGGCTCTCCCAACAAACTTATGCATTCATAAAATCATAAATCTTAAACTACATTGAGACATAGAATTAGTTTATTGCCAGTTTTAAAAAAAAATAAAATTACAGATTCCATTCTTTTCTGCCCTCACAAATTTTAGCAACAAAAATTAAACCAAAATAGTCACACAGCTCCAATACTGAGTGGCAACCTACTAAATTATCCACAAAATAATTCAGCTTGTTGCTGGATAAAGGGTTTATCACTAAGAAAACTCAACCAGTCAACTTTAAACCTATAAGAATCCATGTGAACTAGATAGTACAAGGGCTCTGGAGACCCAGGCCATGATCCTGCTCTGTATCTGGGCTCCCACACTGGCTTGCTTGAGTCCCTTTGCCTCCCTCCCTCTGCATTACCCGTTGTGTGAAAGGCAGCATTCACTACCTTTGAAAAGTGCTAGCTAGAAATGTGCACTGAACAAAGACAGATCACCTCTTCGTGCCTGGTACAACAAAATTATGTTAGTCCCAAAACCACAACGAAAACTGCCTATATAACTCACCTTGTTATACATCACATCCCCAAAATTACGTATTTTAACCATAAAACCAACCACGTGGGTTTTACATAGAGAGAATTCTTGCAGAAGGATTCCTTAAAGCACTACGACATTACAAAGTCAGGTCCTTTATGTGAAGTCCCTATGCATGTCTATAAATATTTAAGCCAACTGAAAAGTTGACAAACGTTACCTATGCCTGTAAGAGTCTCTGCACTGCATTTTCATTTCTACTAAAAAGCAAGAATTCTTGAGAAAAGTTCACCTGGGACAATATTCACATACATCAAACTCTAGGAGAGGAAACTACATTTCTTCCATTTATTGCTATAAGAAACTCCCTGTGCTCTAGGTTTTATACTTTGTTTGTGTGTTTATGTATTTGACATATGCAATACTACATCTTCATCACACTTACCCTTACATGACTCCAACTTGTACACATGGAAAGATCCAAGTAATACCAGAGTCCAAAGCATAAAATGTTTTTTTAATCTACAATAACATAAGCTTTATACAGATTTTTGGCAATAGTACATCTACCATATTTGTATTTTAGTTCACATACCACTTTCAAGGCTCCAGTATTTCAACACAATTACAAATTAATTAGATAGGTAGTCTCTGTTAGAGATAGCAGCAATCTGTAAAAGGGTATTAAGAAAAGGAGTAATTTATTGGCTCGTGAAAGTTCCAAGTGAGCAGTCACATTAGCATGACAGCAGGAGGTCAAGAGACTCGTTAACCAGCAATTATAACATATGCAGCTCAGTACTTTCATAGTAGATGTACATGCAACATACATTTTAGGAAACTCAGTTACTTGGGTGTTCACTTGGTGTTGTGGTAGGTCTAAGCAGGCCAAAATAGTCTTATACATGTCCTGGCTTGCCCAGACATGTTTTTCTGCTCTCTCCTCCTTCTGTTTTGGGGAGAAGCAACCATGGGAAAGAGGACAAAGAACCTGGAGCCACCGAGTCTGAGGACTCTGGCTTGCCCAGACTTGTTTTGAACCCTGCAGTAAACAAGGTACACACGACTGCCTTGTGCAAGGTCTGTGCTCTGCCCAAATTTGGGTAAAGCAAGCCCATGGCTACACCTAATATGGTCAAGCTTGGTTAACTGCCATTCTGATTGGCTATTCTATGTCCAAAGGCTCATTAGTCTTGGGCTGTATGGATAAAAGGAGATTATTTGGGAGCACAACGTGTGCTCTGCCATTGTATCTGCTCTCTGCCATTGCATCCATGCTTGCTTATTGCCATATTGTATTCTGAACTGCTTGGAGCCTGTCTTCCAAGAGCTTAAGAGGAAGAGGCTATAAACGCCTCCATGTGATCAGCCTGCACAGCCAGTGTGACATCGTTCCAAGACTGCACATCGCATTGCACCCTGCCTGCCCCTCTGCAAGGCTTCTGCTGAATCAGGAATCAAGAGGAACCAGGTCAGAGACTGTGCCAGACTCCCAGCTTCCTGAGAGAAGAGCCTGGGAAGACTCCAAAGCCTCTAATGGCTTTGAGACCACTGAGAGCAACCCCATCATGTGCTTTGGGTACTGTCCGATAATATTTTGTGAGGAAATACTTTAAGCCTCTTGTAATTCACCATTGCCTTCTGCCATAAGCATAAAGCATAAGCTTGAATCCATCCAGTGAACAAGTGGTGTATTGACTGCAAGCGGTACACTGACTGCAAAGCCTTCTCTTCCAGTTCAACTGAGTTCAATTAATGTTATCTATTATTACTAGTTATTTCTAGACCTTGTTATAACCTGTATAAAATTTCCGTGACAGATGCAAAGAACCAATTGTTATTAAAATCAGTGATTGGGGTGGCGAGAGTTCTGAATAGTGAATATTAATAAACAATATTAATTTTTGAAAATATCATCTCACATTAATTAATTACCCCTCCACTACACTTGGACATTAACTTTGCCTATATTTCCCAATTCACCTGAAGGGTACGCACTGTGGGAGTGGCTCGTTGCTGTGTCCCTACAAGAGGAGATATGTTCTAAATACCCAGCTTTGTTTCATACACTGCTCTGTTACCAAAAATACTCTTGTCCAGTAGCACTGTGGGACCAAAACAGCAGAGATGAACATCTGCTGGTCCCCTTAATTGGGTAAGCCATCCTAACAACAGCAGCAACTACATCCCTTGCACCAACAGAACACCAGTCTTACGTTCGCTGGATACAACCATCACAGATGTATTGTGCTAATACCTGACATCCTGTTTTCAGTGTGAACAACAAAGGAAGCATGGCCTGGGTTTGAAATTTGGGAGTTCAGACAAGAGGAAAACAGATGATAGATAAAAAGTAGGAAAAAAAAAATGTATGTGTGTGAGTATGGAGGAGAAATACAGCAGAAAGGCAGCATTTACAGAATACTTGTTCTCAAGCTGAGGAGAAAGTGTTGAAAGCCTTCACCTTGGATAAAATCCTAAATGTATGACATGGCACAAAAGTGAATAAATTAACAAAAAAGGAAGGTTTAGATGCTGATAAAATGAAGTGGCATGTCTCCACGGATTCCAACTGTACTCCTCTGTTTTATACCCACTGAAGGTGACTTTAGCACATTTGGAAAGGAATTTCAAAGGAATGAAGCCTACAGACAATCTAAAGCTACTATAAGTCATTCAGACAGGGGGAAAGAAACTGTCAAATAATTTTGCATTGTATGAAATAGCAGTGCCAACAGGGTGACCAGGTAACTTGTTTAAATTGGCTCAAGGTTTGACTGGGATTTCTTGTCTCTCCTACTCCTCTGGTCAGATACGCCACATCCTTTGTCTAAGGAACAACAAATTAAAGCAGAGACACACAAGTTTTTTTGTCTAAATCAGATATGTAGAACGCAATAATTGGCTCTGAATGTGCTTCATGACTGATACCAGCAAACACCTTAATTATTAATTGAATTTTTTCAAACTAACAGTATCAAAGCCTAATATATCAACTCTTATCACATCTGCAGCACTCCAAGACTTCAGCATTATTTCTAATTAAACACATGGGTACCTATATGAAAGGGAAAGCACACGAGCTTGGTTACTTTCATAGATTTCAGATGTTCCTTAAATTCTGCAAGAAGCTGTCTCTCCTAAGCATTGGGTTATTTCTCATTAAGAGCTGACTTTTTTCTTTTTTTTTTTTTAATCAGAAACATCAGATGTTGCCTTCTCTTAGAAGTATTTTGGTCTATTTTTTATTTCACCTAAAAATGGCAATTCCAGACTTCCAGAAAAATCAGAGTGAGAGCAGAACATGATCAAATACAGATTCTTATACTAAGCAGACCTAGGAGGGTTTCATTCAGCTGATACCTGCATTATTCAGGCTTTTTTTCCATCTCAACTTTTGACACACTTTTCCCTCAGTCATGATTTTTTCATATAACACAACATTACACTGTGGAGTTAACTGCCACAGGATGTCTAGAGTCCCATATATGGGTCAGCAAATTGATTACCAAATAGATGAACATAAAACCAATTTATTGGGAAATACCATCGGGAGTTCAATGCCATCTCTAAGTCAAGGTCCTTGAACTGAAGGTCATTGTAAAGTCCTATGTTTCCTTGTAGCCTGGCTCCTTACATAAACAAACTCTGTCTCCTTCTTCCTGTAGAAAGCCACTACTAGACCAAGTGCTCTGCTACACACCCCTGTGATGACCCCACAGAGCTCTTCACAGTCTACATCTATGCTTCCTTCCATAAGCATACAGAGCAGCAGACTTGGAAAACAGAAGGGACAGATGTTCAGCAACTGCAATATATAGGGCTGATATGTAAACGAGTCAGAAGGAAAACATTAACTAGAGGAAGTTACATTAAAAAAAACCCACACCAAGAGTGAGCTTCACAGTAACAGCAAAAACAAGTTTATATCTTCACTGAAACCCTAGCAAAAACCAGCTAAAAATGATGGAATATAGGTCAATCTAAAATAGCTATTCACACGTCAGTGGAATGCAACATGCACACCCAGGACTACTGTCTCCTCTGAGCAAAACCCCCGAGTGTTTGCGTAGCTTGCAATTCCAATGCAGACTTTGCCATACAAGAGATGTTTTGCCACAGCAGCAGCTTTTAAAAAATCTTATTCCACTGCTTCCAAAACTCTGCTCTGGGAGCTGAATGAGTCTGTTGTCTGTCTGCCTGAAGGGCAAAGGCAGCTGAGAGTGGCCTTTTAGGTTCTGCTCCACATGTCCAAGAACCACAGCATCAAGACCATCACCCTGGGAATAGGAAGCTCTGACAAGAAACAGAAATGCCATAAACCTGGTTTCTCATCTGTAGTGAGAGCTGCTTCATCTGTTCCTGAAAAATCACATTCACACTGCCAGCATCACATTTAAAAAATGGTGTTTGGGGGAAGAAAGTAGAAATCTTTCCCTTTTATCAGGACAGATGCTGGCCAAAAGTCTCTAGCAGAACGACAGCTGGCTTAGCATCCAAAATTAGAAAACAGTCTCTGTTTAACAAATTTTTTTATTGAACTGGTTAGGCTCTAAAAACATGGCAAATTCTCCTCTTGTCTAATTCTATTGTAAAAGAGAAATGTTCATTCAAATTTATAAACATACTTTTTTTTTTTGGGGGGGGGGGGGGGGGGGAAATAAATTATAAAATAAANGGGGGGGGGGGAGGAAATCAAATCTATAATGATAAAGTAGCTTTTGATTCATTGTGCAACATGAACTCCACCCTCGCTTCTTTTTTAGGCCGAGATTCCTGGAGTTCAGTGTGTGAAGACTCATTTTACTGGTGTTCTTCAGAGCTATTCCAGTGAATCCTCAAATCAGTAATTATTCTTTAATTCCATAACAGCTGTATGTATTATCCTACATATTAGGATAAACTATTAGATTTGACTCTGCATCATCTCCTAAGTACCCAGGTGACCACTTGCAAATTTCAACAGAAAACATTTCTCAGGTTTGCAGTTATACATTTCTTTATCTTGATTCTTCATTAACACTACATATTAAGTTTATTAATTAATGTAATTCTAGCAAATAATAAATTGCTCTTTCTATAAACCAGCTTATGGTGTCCGAACAACAGCCAAGATAAAAATTAGGGAGGAAAAATATCCTGGTGATGTAGGCAATGTGTACTGCCATGTGATAGATTTTTGATTTCTGTTTTTTTTTGCCTCAAGTATTGCATCACAAAAAAACGTGTTTCCATTTTCAGATTTCCTATCCAATTCAACCAGCAAGGGATTTTCGTTGTCACTTCTACAGGTATAGAGCTCAATCCAAACCAGAATTCACTGAAGCATCAAGAGTGAATGATCACATCTATACACAGTTGCTTTGTACTCTTTCCACACCTTGTTTAAAAGGAATAAATGGCAAAATAGCTGCACAAAAATGCTCTTAAATGTTGTCCATGACTACACAGATATCTGCATAGAGTTGCACAAAACTGTAACACCACATATACGATGCCAGATATGCCAAGACACATACAGAACAGTAAGTTTTAAGGCTGCACCTTAATAATAATAATCCAAGTTAAGACAGTGATATGTTAATGTAGCCAGGTAAAGTTTAGTTACAGTTCCTTCAGTTATAAGCTACTGATGGGTGGACTTCATTATATTTTTCAATTAAAAATATAATTTCTGGCCAACACAGACATTCTGTCGTGAGTCTCCTCCCCAGCCCCATCCTCCATGTCCTTCCTTCTTTTTCTTCTCCTCCCATACCATATACTTAGACCTACTGAAATCTCTACCTTTTGCTAACATATGACACGACTGACTTTCACCTTCCCCTGTACCTTGTTCCCCCCCCTCCGCACCTTAACAGAGGATATCTTTCCAGTATCTGGGATGAATAGACATAAAAAAACCCTTTTGGTGCTTATGCTATTTGACTACCCTAAATTGCACTGCAAGGCTCTGCCTTATACAATGTTTAAAGAACCCAACGCAGCCCAACACAGGAACTGAATATCCATTTCCTGGAGAGAACAGTCCTTCTCAAAGTTTTCCAGAGGTCACTCTACCTTTATTCTGAAATCAGGGTAGACAGTTGAGGGTGACCTGGACTTCCCACTGAAATAAAACCAAAGGTGATTTGCAGAAGGGTCCAGGCTTTGCATCTATACAGTTGGTTCACACATTTCTTTTCCAAGTCAATGAAGTGAGTGTGCCTGAAATCTGAGAGAACTTTTGGAGAGCCTTGCTCACACATTATGTTAAGCACTTACCCTCTGTTGAAGGCTGGCCAAATAACCCTGAGGTACAAACCACTTTTCTCACTCAACTGTTGTCATTTGGAAAGTTGATAAAAGACAGCATACTGAAGGACTTCCATATGCTAAACTCTATTTCTCCCTCATTTTTTATTTATCGTTCTATGTGAAAGGTCTAAGTTGAATCCCAAATTGAGGCTGCACATACATAAACATTTTAGTGGACCTAAAAGAGCCCTTCACATGTATTAATATCTTGTGCTAAGTAGTATTCAGAGACAGCAGGTAAATCAGAATTCATTGCCCTGCAAGCCATACAAACACATGTATGCGCAGTCCCTAGCCTAGACGGCAACTGTATCCTGGCTGCTTTTATGCTCAACTCAAAGCTTACATATGCTGCAGTTATCTCTGCTCATATAGATTGTATAGGTTTGGGGGTTATCACATTTTCATGGAAATTCAGTTCAGTGCTCAATTTGCCCTAATTTAAATGCTAATATCAGTGAAGTGGTTTAACAAAGCAATTATGAAAAAAAAAAAGGCTTTAATCTTCCACTGAGTAGGGGAAAACTCCGAATGTGTGAGACAGATTAACCACATGGACACAATGTAAGTGATCTTTTTCATACTTAATGCGCTCGGCCAATAAGTGATTCCCTTACAAAAGGTGACAGTTCAGTCTCCTTTTCTAAATACATTAACACCAAAGAATCAACAAAACACTAACACCTCACACAAGCTTTAATAACTACGCTTTGCAGCTTCTCATTTCCTATACTTAACATTTGCTCTTGTTTTCCTTCTTAATGTATGTTTATCCATTTTATTTAGAACTTCTGACTGTACGATATAATCAGACACTTTAGAAGGCATTTTGCTATAATTGTAGTTAGTCAAGTTAAGTGCCACAATTTAAAATGGTTTAATGTTAATTCCACCTCCCCTCTCTGCCAAAGCTGCAACTGAAACCTACAGCATCAAGCAATTTAAGATGCCTCCACCTGCCAGTCACAACATGCTAGTTCTACCAGCTGTTCACAGCCTCTCTAGGTAGAAATTCAACATATATTTCTCAGGGCAAGGGCAGTCAGAAGACACAAGTGATGCAAGGGAGTTTGAGCCCGATACTCACGTCTTGGATAATCTACAGTGCCATTAGAATTTGTAACATCTTTCTGCTCTTGAGAACAGGTAACAAATGACTGACAGAAATCTGGGAGATGCTGTCAAATGCTCAATCTTCTGCCTCTGAATCTGTGGAATTTTATATAAGTTGAATACACAAAGGATTTAATGTCACTATTGATTTATGAGTTTCAAATACCAAGTTCTTATTTTCTGAAGTTTAATCATCTCATTTCTCTTCTTCAAGAGACCTGGTACCTCTCTTTGAGCACTTCCTCACTGACTTTTTATCATCTTTTCAACTCTCCCCAAACTTTACTTTTTTCTCTCGTACCCTTCCAAGCACGTACAACCTGTAGGTACAGGGCAATGAGGGAGAAGAATGAAACAAAGGTAGCTGCTCACCACAGACAGAATCCAAGGGATGACGAAGAAGGGAATAGTCTCCAACAACTGGAGAGGAAAGACTTTTTTATGGACATATTTTTCTTCTGAAGCATCTCCATTAGTAACAAAAAAGCAAATTATAACAGGCAATACACAATTTTCATGAAATAATTATCACAAGAGCAAAACACTGTTAATTTCCAAAGCTCAGGTAACCCTAAACAGATGACTGTCACTCCCCAGTGCATCAGAAGATACTTTCCTTGTGTGATGTTCACAGTTTGCGCTACACAGTTGAGTAATGCTGTAGCATAGATAAATACAAATCCTTGTGAAATCAATGGAATGATTCTTGTTTAAGCTACGGAAAATTTCATGTGCAGTACAACTCTGCAGCAAGTTTTTACCACTAGAGAGGCAGTGGCATGCCATGAAAACTGCAGGATGCAAAGACATGCATACCTTTTCATAAGCCATCATAAGACAAAATCTACACCGGAAATCTTGACTAATATAATCAAGCACTGATGTACTCCATATGGACTTTAAGAGACCATTTGAATAGCAGTCACGGATGAACGAGTTAGTCTTTCTTCATCCAGCCAATGCAAATTATATAGCATTTAGCTAGGATGCTTATTTCTAGATTCTCTAAATCAGTGGGCAGCTATGCTAGACCTCTCTGTTGCTAAAATATCCAAGCCAGTTTGGCACTGTGCCAACTCATTGGACTAGGAAGGCAATGTCTACATAAGATAGCTAATGGACTGCAGTTCCCAGCATACAGGGGGAAATGGCAGCTCCAAGATCTATGACAGTTCTTATTCTACCCAGGGGTGTATCTAAAGAAAACAGACCTGTGATGTTGAGTCTAGGAAATGTACTGGTTGCTGGACATCTCTGTAAAAGACTTGTCACTGCCTTTTCCTGAACCTATCTGAGGTTTTAAACAGGAAAATGTTGTACTTCCTGCAACAATAGAACAACACAATGCTGGGAAGGAAGAGCATCTGAGAGAGATGACAACAACTCAATATGAACACAACTACACAGCGTCCACCACCCCTTTGATCTATTCAACTTCTGGATTTTTTTTTTTTTCCCTGTCTGTCAACTATTTTGACCTGTTTGGACTAACTGTCCAAGCACAATGGAGTGAAAAATATATAGCATGTCTGGAAATTAGCTAAAGGTTGTACATCTATAGTCAGAATGGAATTTCCTTTGGTGCAAGATAAGCTTTGTTTCCATTCTCCTTACAGTCTATGCTGTCTCCCAGATGCCTTGGTGACTATACTTGCCTGTTTCATCATGAATATGTATAAACAATGAAGAGTGGCTGCAGAAAAGAATGGAGATGAAGGAAGAGTTATGGTCAAAAAAGTTTTTCTAAATTTAAAATCTCATTTTTGAGACAGAAAAAGGCCAGGGAACATGATCACTTTCATTATCCAAAGGGTGAATAGTTTATCTCTGCCTCATAAGTGAAGCGGTGCCCTGCTCAGTACTCAGTCCACTGTGGGGCGGAGATATGAGTATTCCCAATATCAGCACTAGGCAAAAGGCTCATTGGTACCTATTCATGTGGAAACATTCATTTTGACAGTCAACAATGATCTTTGGAGATTACTTTCATTAATTATTTCTTCTTCTGCCTGAAGGCACAAAAAAAATCCCCAAACCTAAGCAGTTTCAGAAAGCCACAAAGATGTCAACATAAAACCTGCATGTGGTAGGACAGTGGCTTGCAGTTGTGAGGTGTTGTACCAAAGATGAAACACACCGAACAAACTCACACCAATCAGAGACGGCTAACAAAGAAAACTCTTCAATCTCAATCTAGTGGAATCACAGGCTGGATGGAGAAGTCACTCTGTGATCCCAAAATTTCAAGTAAGACTTTGAGTATTCAGAACTGATCTTCTGCCTCCACTGCGCCACACGCAGTGCATGTTCTGACCAAGAATAGCCAGGAACATTTATTGTTTGAGAGGCTGCAGGCACTGCTAGTCACAGCCAGGACAAGATTTCCTTGTGGCATTCAATGCAAGCCTCTAACAGGTAAGCATATCTAGGAATTAATCAAGAGCACTGACTGCATTCTGCAAAATATGATAATCAAGCAAGTGGTCAATGTTAGCAAGGTCTTGACTGAGTCTAGCACTGAACAGTAGCGAACCTTTTGGAAAAAAAACATCACTAGTTAAAAGTGAATGAGAAAGAAGAGCAGTGAGAGCAGGAGCTAACTCCAACCTGCCAATAGCAATGCACTGCAGGCTTTGAGTTTGAGTAAACAAGTAAACAAACACAAGCTTTTGGATGTGACTCAGGTAGTAGTTAGGGAGATGGACTAAAATGCCAGAGCTTTAAATTCCTGAACTCAGACCAGATCTACACTAAAAAGCAGAGTTACAATTCTGGAGCTGGGAACATTAAGTTCTGGTCTAACTCAAGAATTCCTTTCTGTGGTGTTGAATTTCAGAAATTTTAAACCAATTCAGTCATAGCATTAAATTCAGTTTTGACTTATTCAGCAGGTCTTTAGATTACAGTTTTTATTAAAATAAGGCTGTTATTTTTTGTGTAAAGAAAATATGACAATACAAATACAACTACCCCTCACTGGATTTTCATAAAGCAGAAGTTTCATTCAATATATTGACCTTTTATAATCTTGACCTTGATTTTAAGAGTAGCATCTAAGCATAAACAACAGGGAGAGAAGAGCTAATATCCAAACCCACAAAATCCCAGGAAACAAGTCTGACTGAAATCCACAAATCTTTCAGTGAATGAGAATTGAACTTCAAATCCAGTTTGAAATAATAACAACACATGCTTCATGCTAAATTTTGCTTGAGGGAAATAAAATCTTATTTTGATTTAACATAATTTTATACCTATTACTGGGGGGAAAAGTTTTCACTTTTTAATATAGTCAGTTTGCATTTGAGTTCTATTTACCACAAGTCAGAGACAAAGACAAGTTTATGCAAGCAAGACAAGAAGTATGTTAATAAACTAAAGCTTGTGAGCAGCTTTACTGAATCTGAATGCACAATTCTGCCAGATAAACAGCCCAAACCCTGCAGTTCTGTAATTACACTGACCCAGAATGAGTCTATACACTCAAATGAAACAAGGTTTAATGCTTTAGCACTTAAATAAAAATAAAAGATGGTTGAGGTGAGTCCTGGTGGCAGGGATCTGTATAAGCAGAAAGGTGTCAGATGAGAAAACCCAAACTCCCAGAACTTCAATATTCAGTGCTATTTGAATCAACTGTTATCCACAAAGAGATTCCACAAAACACATGCAACAAATTAAGTTAGAAATCCATACCCATTTGATTTAAAGTAAGTACCTTGGGACAATAAAGCAGTCTCCCTTGACAGAATTGGTTTCATTAAGGTTTTCCTAAAATTTACACACCACAGTAGGCACAGTAGTTTTATTTCCAAATGAGTTAAAACAGCTTTTGATCTGATAGAGGCACTTACATATGATCAGAAGGGCAAGAAACTAAAATATATGTAAGTGTGCCGGGCAATTCATGTCATCTCAGCATAATTATCCTACCTCAGGGTCAGCTCAAGTTGCTCCCACAAAAGCTAACTTCCTCTGAAGGGCTATTTGTCATGGACGCTTGATTCTTAATCACCTCATCAGAACAGCTGCTGCTCTAGATATTCCTGTGATCATTTGGAAGGTTTAAGGCCCCTTCTACTGAAGTTAGTTATTAGTGGGCTCCATTCCAGCTAACATACTGAAAATTTCCTAAAAAGCACAAAACATTTAAGAGTGTTTCAGCTGATGCAGAAGAGTTCTACTAAGCTAAAGGACTTGAAAAAACTACTTAAATAATACTGAAGAGCAAACTTTTGTTTGACATTACATTACTAAATTCTGTGAGACTCCAGAGAAGCTTTTGGACCCAAGCTCTGCATCTGCAAACTGAAGTCAACAGCTTTTGCACACTGCACATCACATTTTCATGTAAGCCTCTTGGTCTCATACACACCTGGGCAAGGGAGCTGCCCCCTCTCCAGTTTCTGTAAGATTAATCCTCATCCATTGCTCCTCTGGAATAACCAGAGCCACTGCACACACGAAAAGCCTTTGGACAGGATTTCTGGCAGTGATTTTGGACATACCCAGTGAGAAAACCCCCTCAAGGTAGCACCCACCCCTTAAGGTGCTTCCTAAAAGTGAAATCGAAATGAGAGGCACCGAGTGATTGTGTGCTACAGGATAGAGTGCTTTTTCAGAGGAAAGAAAGAACTTTCTGCAAACATCTCTGTACTTTTAAAAGATATTTCTAACACATTTTGTAACAGCTGGGGAGATAGCACTATGCACCACACAGTCCTCTGCAACCAGCCCACCCACTACATCAAGAAGCACAAGTTTTAATTGTTGTATGTTAAAAGAAATTAAGAGTCAATTGGTATAACTATAAAGAAAGTCCTCCCGAGGCTACAGAGACCCAGAGGGATGGGCAGCCTGTCCCAGAGGGAGGCCCAGGACATTGTAATCTGTTATTCCATGTTCCTGTGCCTCCCTATTTTAGGGAATGCACAGCCAATTCTCTCTCTCTCTGCCCCTGACACTTGCATTGTTACCTTTTGGTTTGTGGGGGAGAGGCCTTCTCCAGGCCTTGGCTGGCAGCTAATTTCTAGCTACACCACTGGGCCTGTTGAGGGGGCATTGAGGCCTGGTAGGCCTGAGTCTAATGGCAGGGGCGGTTCAGCCTACTCCTAGGCTTGCTGAGGTTGAGGTTTTATGGAAGGCACTGGAAGATTTTGGCCTGGTAATTTGAGTATGATTTCCTTTTACCTGAATATCCTTTGGATATATTTGTAAATAGTATTTCCATTTAAGCTTCCAATCCAGTGTGGAGCATTTTTATTTTACTCCTTTGGGAAGAAGTAAAATCTCTTTTCTGTCCTTTCGCCCTGGGCAGCTCACGGCTCAAAACTAGGACATGAACTTGCTGGCAGTCTTATAGAAGATAGTATCAAGACCCACAAGAATTTCCCTTAACAGTGTGGAGTCTCAATACTGAAACACTAATGCAGGGAAAGAACTGCACTGAGGTACCAGACCTCAGTAAGGACATATGGTTCAGTTTCAGTCTTCCAGCTTTACAAGTAGGTCATAATTTTAATTACAGTATTTGTATTTAAGCTCCACACACAGCAACTGAATTTCAGCTGCACAGTATGTGCCAGGCTCGCTCTCAGCAGCATGGGGGAAAAAAACCAAAAAACCAAAAAAAACCCAACAAAAAGTAAAAAGTGATCCACCAGCTGCCCACTTGTTCCCAGAAACAAGAAAATATCTATCAAGTCTTGGCATGAAGAATTCTTATTTCTGTTTTATCTACTTATTCTCCTAAAAAGCATCACTGAAACAATTCACGAGATTCATAATCCAGAAGAAAACAATTTAAGCCCACTTCTTGACAAAAATACTAATTTACAGAAAGCAGTAATTTACCTGAAACCTACTTAGGAAAATGCTTCTGCAAATCCATGTCATAAGACTCTGCCCTGAAAGAATCAGAAAACATATTATTCAATTGTTTGTGCTTTGCAGGTGTAGAACTGCATGTGTAGAACAACAACATGGGCACAAAGACAGCAGGTGGCAGTCTCAGAAGATCTGTCCCTCAGAGGCAAATCCCAAATAAAAAGCATCCATGGGTTAGCTGCAAATAACAGGGCCCTGAGCCGCTCAGGCACAGCCCATGCTTCCAAACTGCCCTGATCTTACAAGCAAAGCAGGTGGCAAAGGAGACTAACACCTCACTTGTTCAGCCCAAGAGTTAAGAGTGCTGTCAGAAGTTCTCCTTGCTTTAGAGGCAAAAGCTCTATTTGCTTTAGCTCCTGAGCCACCAGGGACAGACTGCACATGGATGAGCAATACCAACACAGCCCCGTGGTGTCTGTGCAGCAATCCCAGCAATTCAAAACAGCCTTCCATCCTGGTAGGGCTCTTTGGCACAAAGTAATCAGAATCTGACCTGCAGGTCAACCCTTCAGAAACTTCTAAATCCCAGTGTTCTACCTGAATGTCTGCATTTCTGTTTCTATTATTCAAACACTACAGTGCTGAGCTGAATGGGGGGTTGCTTACACCAGCTGAGCCCACCTCAATGTCTTGTGAGCAGCATACAGATGCATCTCCCTCTGGCTTCCTCTTTCATTTGTTTCCACCCAGACTTCTCACATGCAAGCACTCCAACCTGTTTCATGCATGCACAGAGCTTTCTGCATACTCCACTTGCCTTTGAGAAAACTCAAAAGCCTTTTTTCTTCTAAGGCATTCAGGTAAACATATACCTTAAACTTGACCAGAGATGTTACACTTGCGGAACACCCTGGTCCCCCTCGCTATGAAAAATCATTCAGAGATTCCTCCTGAGGAGTCCAGCCTCCAGAAGAACAGACAATAAAAGAACTCCTTGATGGTCAAAGACACCCCAAAGTGTTTTCTCATTCATGGACTATTACAAACACCCACTTCCTTTACATCCTTTTGAATATGACAGGAATGAATTGAATAATCCTGACTTTGAAGACAACAAAACTTTCAAAACTTACTTGAGATGGAGTCTACTGAATGACAAACGATTTAGTTTAGTTCCTCACAGAACATTCTCATGCCCTTTTTCATTTCAGCTATTACAAAACCCTTAGTCTGTCTTGGTGGTGGAGAGGAGATGAAATCTGCATGTGTGAAAGGCACAGAGGCAGGGAATAGAATCTTTTCAAGAAGACCTGTATTCAGTGCTATCACTCAAGATTCACACATGGAATTCTCTTTCTTTGACAAGACACTGGGGCTCTTGATACTTCTCAGGAGACAAGCAATTAGAGAGGATATTTTTGTGCAATGGCTCTTGCAGGTCAGGAATAGTGAGTAAAATGTTATGGACCAAAAGAGGGACAGGATAAGAACAGACTCCTTGAGTATATATTTGCAGTTCTGCAGGCAACAGATCTAAACTTTTATGTTTTCATGAGTAGGATGAAGCAATAGTACTTTCTATGCCTGGGTTCTCTTGCTCATTCCTTTTTTTTTCTTTCTACACTTATCAGCATAACATCAGCAGTAATGCCAAAGGTAAACACGTCAGTCAAAAAGCAATGCAAATATATGCAAATACTTAATGTAAATATCCATGTTCATCTTAATCTACTGCCAATTCACAAGCTGTCTGACAGAGTGAACAACTGACATAGAAATAAACTATTTCAGGTCAACAGTCACTGGCTGTCTTGTCCTGGAGTAAGAGAGTTTCCTTTCAGCCTAACATTCCACATAAGCACGAGTGCCACAAAAAAGTCCACAGAGGTGCCGGGGAAGAGCACAGAAGCCATCCAGCACAGAAAGTGTTAATCAGCTTCATAATTTCTTCCTCTGCTCTAATAAACAGATTGCAACTCATCTGCTGGAACCTGCAGATAGTTGTCTTTTTATTTTTAAAGTTTCAAGCACTGAAATAATTTTAAAATACCAATGTGAGATTAGCGTAAAAAAATCTTTAAATAATCTATTACTGCTATATAAAAAAATATTTATACTAAGAGGAAGTTAAATTACTTAAACATACAGCAGTTAGGCAGTTTAAACAATGAGCAGATAAAGATGGAAGATGACCGGATACCAACTAGTATCCAGCCTTAAATATGAAAAGATCCTTTCCTCTACACATCACAAAGGCTACTCAGGCTTCTTCAAACAAAAATTTCAATGTATTCATATAAACATTTATGTGGTAGTAGAAGAAATAATTACGAAAACACCACTTGAGATGGTCTTCTTCCTTTGCAGGTTGCTGTTTCTACCTTTCTTACCAAGAGGATGCTTGCATCATTTTCACACCCTTTTCTCTTGAGGTCTCTCTAACTGCCAATGCTTTGCTTTAGTACATTTCCATTCTAGAAGAAACCATGTTTCCTCTTAAAATGTTCCTTGACAACTGTAATGGTAAGGGCAGGATCTATTCCAAAACTAATATTATTATTTGCATGGTCATAGAAAGTATTACACAGAGGGAAATAAATAGGGAATCTAGAACACTTAAGAAATAACTACCAATAATATAACAAACATTAAACTATTTTGGGAAGAGAATCTTGCAGCTAGTATGCCACTTGCCCTGAAGGGAGACCTGAGAGGTTCCTTTCTGCTAAGGCAGAAGGCACAATAGAATTCAGATATAAACAGGCTTATGTTTACTCACAAAGTATTATCTCTGGATTCCTGGGGCTAACTACAGTTTCCAGACAGTACCAGGTTCCAGACAGTACCCCAACACTTGAAGGGAGTTCTGTCAGTGTTTTGATAGCCATTGAGAGGCTTCTAGATCTTCCCAGGCTCTAGCAGGATGCCAGAAAAGAGGCAGATGATCTCTGACCCGATCCTGGTTCCTCTTTTGAACTCCAGACTTGGCACGGAGGTCTGCAGAGTGCTGGGAGGATGTCTTGCAGATGTGTAGAGAGCACGATGTCAGTGGCACTTCTCACCACATTGTGAGGCACTTAATGCCTTCTCCTGGTAAACTTGAAGCACAGCAAGTTTCCAGGTAGTCAAAGCTTGTACATCAAAGCTTTGATGGTCTGAAGCACGAGGCAGAGCAGAGCATGTTGTCCGAGCAGAGCTGTGAGGCAAGGCAGACCAGAGCTTGCAACTTAGCTCCATTTATATTATTTGGTTGAGTGTAATGGCTCCTTTGGCCACAGAGATTCACCAATGAGAATGGCACTTTGCCAAACTGACCATATTAGGTGAAACCAGGGCTTGCTTACCCTTATTTGGGCAAGAGACTAGCAGGTGCGTAAACACCTGTGGGTACCTGTTTATTACTTTGGAAGGGGACATAACAGCCCAATCCTTTGTTTTCCTCCCACCCTTGCTTCCCCCATTAGCAGAAAGGTGGGGCAAGCCAGGACACTTTTTAGGCCTATTAGCCTTCCACGACAACAATATATTCAGCAGTGTGGATGAATACACCAGCGATCTTTTGGTTATTAGAGGAATGATAGTTCAGAGTTCCCCAGCTACACTTTGCTTTTAGGGAAGGAGATTTGCTACCCAAAATTCTTTAGCAACCTTCCTGAAGCTCAAATTAATCTCTAAGCCCACAGCTCAGCAAAACGATCCAAACAGATTTCTGCTGCAGCCCCATTCAAACCTAGATCAGTGCTCGAGGAGATTGCATTCAAACAAGCTTCATTTATAGGGATTTAGCTACAGGATGCTAATTACACCCTTCAGTGTCAAACCCCAGTTAAATCAGAGGTAGGTGATATAGTCACTCCCGCATTTCTTCTACTAAAGAAGGGAAGAAATCACCTACATAGTCACTGGGTTCCACCTCCCATCTCCTCCTGCTGTTCTGAAATGCCCTAGCAAGCAGCCATCGCATCTCCCCTCAGTGGCTTCCAAACACTCCTCAAACACCTTGCTGAGACCATGGCCTTCTGAGGTTAGGCCTTATGTAAATGAGATCCAGAAATGTCCATGGTGCCATCTTGACCTGGAAAGTTTTGTGCTGTAGTTGAGTTTCCCTACTAGACTTTCCTCCTCTACAAATCTTCAGGCTGTGTCTTTGCTTGCCCTACTCAGGCAAATGCCATAAGATAATCAACACCCATCAGAGACTGCTACAATTAGTCAGAAGGCAGCTACATCATAACAGCTAATTGGACCGATTAGATATTCTCAGCTGAGACCATTACCTGAATAATCTTTGCTTGTTTTTGTCTATGATTTTGCACTGAACCAGCACATCCATTCCCCAAAATATTTTTCTGTTCCTGCTGATTCTGTATTCCAACAATATATAGAGCAGCTCACATTAATAGAATCTGCAGATTTTCTGGTTTCCTTAACTGAGCTGGCTCAGTGTAATTTAGCTGAACTCACCTTGTTTAGAGTCAAACAAAAAGACAGGTATCAATTCCTAGTTGTACTTTACACTAAAATAACTTATTCCATTAGCAAAGGAAAACCATTCTTTATCTCAGATCTGGGACGTATCTTGTGCTCAGCCACATGCCTGAAACTGAAGAGAAATGACAGTAGCATAAGGTTTTAATGCAACATACACAGTGGTCTTTTTATGTCCACTAATGGATATTTAAGCCAATACACAGAAATACCAAGGACCATCCACAACCACCATTCATGCTCAGCACTGTGCATTAGCAGAATAAAAAGCTCAAAGGCTTAACTCCACTGACTGAACATCATCTCAAATCAGATCTGGATTGTGTGGTCTGTGATGACACAGCTCCCTGATACTCCTGTCACATGTCACATCTCAGGCATTGCCATGTGGCTACAGCAGATAAAACATGCTTAGTAAATTCATCCCTGTTCCAACACACCAGTGCTTCTCATGAGCACAGGAATAGCACAGCAACAGGTCATGATATTGCAGTCTGTGGCAAAGTCAAGGCCAATACAGAAGCCCCTTTGACCGTGGTGTACTCACAAGAACTTTCGAAGGATGCTCTTAATTTCTCACTCAAGCTTTGTGAAAGACAGTCACAGACAGAGCTTTCCTGAAGAATTAATGGCACTCCAGACCTTGCACAAGTGCACTTCTGTGCTAAGAATTTGAAGTGACAACTAGCAAGCATGTTCTTCACAGGCAGGGTGAAGACATAAAGACCACAGCATGAGTCTGAACTCATCTCTGATGCAAGTATCAGACCCACAGCAACATTCTTGTATTTACTGCTACTGGATATCATGAATTTAATTTGTTGAAGTGTCTGGTAGGTGCACAGATCCATCTGAGTGCACTCAAATACAGATATTCAGGGTATGATCTTCGGAATTGTCATGTATTGAGAACTACTCTTAGTATTAAGAAGAGATGTTCAGCTCTTCAGAAGAAAAGCTGGGATACTCCGACTGAAACACAAGTGGAAAAACACTTGTAACAAATTGACTCATGCTTCAACAATTGGGGCCACTAACTCATCTGCTTGCAAAGCCAGTCATCTTTACATGGCTCCCAGAGGTGTCCAATAGCCAGTTCAGGATCAAGAGGAACATAAGAAACACTTTATTCCGCCAGCCACAAATCCTCTCCCACCACCTGGCTCATGCTTTGGATACTGCAATTCTTTAACTCGGAGAGAAGTATATGAAGGCCTGGGAGGAAAAGCCTCAACTTGTAATTGTCATCTTTGCATCTTCCACATTTTCAGAGAAAACATTTCTAACTTTCTGCCCAGCTTGCCACTTACACAGGGAAGTAGCTTTCCCAAAATGCTACCTAATATCCATTATATTCTTAATGATATCCTTGCCCTCAAGGGCTACACAGTTTCAGGGTGAAACCCTCACTGTCCTGCATTTTAAATATCTAAAAGCAAAGTCCTGGTGCACCTCTGGAGTTCAGACACTAACACAACACATAATCACTTCTCTCCTGGGTTAACACAACCCTTACTGACACACACAATAGCCTAGAGGGAAGAGAGGTAATACAAAGCAAAGAAACAGTTACATATCCCTAGCAAACAGAACTAATTATTTCAAGGAAATGTTCTCAAGGATGTCAGACTGCACATCCAGGGTACAAGACATTGATCAGCAGAAATTATCACAAGAGAAGAAAAGCAAACTTGTTCACTGAAAGGCCAGAAGAGAGAAATGAATGGATGCCAAGCAAGCATTAACAATGTGGGCCGAGGTAAAGCCAAAGATGACAGCTTTAATGTGAGCTTTCACAGAATCACAGCTTTCTTGAGTCCTGCTGTGTTCAGGGAATGCAGGCCTTTGTAAATTCTTTATAAAGACATAGGACTGCACCAAAGTCATCCTTAACTTAGCAATTTCTCATCTTAAGTAGAAAAACTGACAGAAAACCTTCCTTCCCAGATTTCTTTATTGGCTTCTTGGGTCAGGAGAGGCCACAATAATAATAATAACCTCAGCAAGGAGATGATACCTTGTTCTACGAAAACAGTATTTGAATCTGGATTGAAGGGACAATGCTTTTTGAGCAGCAGCTAGGTATAAGGAGATCTGATTTTTTTTCCTTATTAAGTATAGGAGGTTTCAACTTCCTTTGCTGTTAAGGGACTGATGTGTGTTCTGGTCCCACATTTTCAACATGCATTTTTATATATTTATATATTTTTTTTTATATGCACACACACACACACACACACACACACATATATATATATATATATATATAGTGTCTGATTTGCCCGGGGTTTAAATTGCTCAGGACAAGCATTTCTTTTAATTTTATTTATAATACCTACAAAGTAATAACCATGATAGTAGCAGAGAGATGATTGCAAGGTTTTGCTATAGTAAGGATTCCTTCTTTTGTCAGTAAACATCAGCTGAAGGCACATTTCTCCAGTTGTTCAGGCAACAGGAAGAACAAGAGAAGAACTGGGAACAAAAGGAGACATTTTGCACAGCACCACAGTAGATCAGCAACAAAAAACAAAAGCCATATGTTAATCTCAATTCTTTGTAGTTTAGCCCTGCTCTTTATCTCTGAGCTGAGGACTACAGGCAATTCATTTCCTGTGACCCCTGTTGGGCAGGAGGATCCCATACTTGCTATAGAGATGACCCCATACCATCAGGGACAGTTCTGACATCCCCAGTCCTGCCCATGAAGTCAGCTGCTGGTCAAAGGCCAGCTGCCCTGGAGCAGACACTTCCTGCCACCTCCCTCATTGCCCAGCAGCTAATCTTGCTACCTTGGGAGCACCTAAACTATATGATCCCACTTCAGTTAACCATGAAATACAATTCATTATCTTCATTAGCAATACAAAGTCCCACTTTGCTGAGAGACATTATACCCTGAAGTAGCACATTAATAGGGAAGATCTTGTCTGTTAGATAACAGTCATCCAACACACATGCTGTTCTCAGGCTCAGGTATACTCCTGGCTTCATGCTCACTTCAGGCAGAGAGTCATAGGGGATACTAAGCCCTCTAAACTCAATTTGACTGGCATGTCTGTGGGAAAGGACATCTAACTGGAGAGCAGAACCTGCCTCCCACTTCTTGTTAAAAGAAATTAAAATATTTGAACATCCAGAGCCAAAAATCTTTCTTTAAAAATTATGCAGTTCAGATACTAACAAAATAAAGAGGATGGGGATGGAATTGTTAAAAGCTGGTTTGGGAATTTTTTGTTCCAAAGCTTTCCCCAGTTAGGATTAAAAAAAAAAAAAAAAAAAGTCTTAGTGTTCCTAAACTTTGACAGGAAGAAGCTAGACTGTACAAAACAGATACACTATAGTGTGATGGACAGAGACACAGACACATCAGAGCCAGTCCACTTAGCAAAAGAACTGGAACACTAATGAATGTCACTGTGTGAGAGTTCATGTGTCTGTGTGCACTATATGTACAGCACCAAAAACCACCAAAACTTAAGAGAACTGTAAATAGAGGGTTAAATAAAACAAATCACAGGAAAAATCATAGAATTATTAAAACTGCTTTGGTTCTAAGCTTACCAACTGTGCAACTATGGCAAAAGTTTCTGAGGGTGCTGTTCTGTTTAGAGTGAGATTCTTGGTACTCCTGATGTTTCGATTTTCCTCAATTAGTTGCCTTAAATAACCCTAGGGTAGATTTTGTGATTCTTACTCAAGACAAACATTAATGAATTCTTAACAGATTAGAGTATTATCCCCATTCATTCACCCTCCCTCAAGAGAAGCATTTCATTCTGCAGAAGCCATGCATAGCAAAAAAAGAACAGGCTGATTCATCTGCAATGCAGCTAACCCTTAATTGCTTACTTGCACTGTCAAGCTCTATCCTCCCAATGCCAACTTGCTGTTTGCTATTTTGGTTAATTATATGACTTTCAAAGGCATGATCGTTCTTATAAAACACTGAAAGAAGGGTAGGAGGCATTATATCAGTCTCTGACACATTTAATATTACATATAATGAGCCTCCAAATTCAGAGATGTCTGAGGAACTATGGCAATGCTGAATCTGGCCTCGGAACACAACCAGATTTGCGGGGAAGGCAAATCTTGCCATCTTTGCTTTCTGCCCTCTGTTGCTAGTATCCAAATGAAAATTAGCAGAGGAACGAAATCTATTGGCAGGATTGAAAAGTGCATGCATTTGAACTGTCTAACATTATTAAACGTATGAATAAAACCATTCAAGATAGAATCAAATTCCCTGCTGGGCAGAAAGGCTATTTGTAGGCAACCAGGGAGAATGTGTGCTGTAACTCCAGAATCATACAGCTTCAAATTGTCTCATTTGAGATGTTTAGATAAGTGAGTCCCCGGAGTTTTCCTATTCTGCTCAGTGTGCATCAGTAAAATTGCCAAAGAGAAACTCAGCACACAAAGGATTAAGATATGCTGTTTCTTCACGAATACAAGGGAACACGGAAAATGCTTAAAGGTGAGAGTGGTTTGTCCTTGCCTTTACAGCTTGCAAGCAATCTGTTGATGTTCAGTGCTGAGTTTCATAAAAAGCATGAAGCACGATTATGCCACCAAAAAAAAAGCTGGAGAGTACCCAGTGTTTAATTACCATCATATCAGATTCTTAAATGCTGATGAAAGCAAGTGTCAAATGAAAAGAACTGTGTGCCATACAGAACACTTTGGAGACTGCCTGTTCACAAGTTTGATGAGTGCCCAGCAAACTGACTACGAGTGCCCAGCAAACTGACTACTAGGGGGAAGGAATTAGAGAGATTCAATATGCTGAAGAAAAATAGAGACATTAATTTAAATGGATCCTAAACAACTTGAACACAAACAAGAAAGCCAGGGGAGTCCTGTGAAAATACAAGAGCAGATAGAATGAGAATCTAAGAACAAAGGTCACTTGGATTAAGCATAACTCAAATTCTTTCAGTTGAAGGACAGGATCTGACAGATGTCTTTCAAGAAATGCTCCCCCAATTACAATAGAGGTTATATTCAGCTATACCTAGATGGTCTAACCAAATTCCAGTCCACGCTGTTTTCAAGTTTATACATAAAGACAGTCTTTGATCTGTAAGGAACAGAGAAGGACAAGTTAAACAGTATAGGAAAGGTAAATGTCCACACCTTTTTACATACAGGCAACAAAAGCATGGAGACACAGTGTATGTCTATGTCCAGCAGTGACAGCTGCATAGCTAGACCTTGTTGTAGATCATTTTAAAAGCGTGACAGCCACAAAGCTCAACCTCGCACCTTGTAAGGTGGTCATATACAGGAGATAAACACAAATACAAGAAGTGTATATAGGTCTTTCCAAGAACAAACCCAGTATCTTTAACTGCATTTTCGTAGCCAGTTCAGAAGCTCAATATTGCTTTACCTTGTATTTTAAGGAAATTGTACTTCAAATGTAATCAGCAGACTTCCACCATCCATGTATTGGGAAATCCCTCAACATGACAGTCAGAAAAATGGGGTTTGCAAGGTAATTTGGGCTAGCTTTTGCAAGAACATCATTACTCCCTATCTTGAGGCTGATATGTTCCCCTCTCCACTGCCACAAACACCTAAAAATAATGCAAATGACAAACCAAAGAAAATAAACTCCATAGAGTAAAGAAATAAATTTCTTTAAGGTGTGCAGAATGTGGGATAGACAATTCAGCATAAAAGGCCTGTAAATCTCTAGAAGAGAAGGAGATTACTCTTGGATATCTCAATAGTTGCACAGAAGCTGCAAAAAGCAATTTGCTCCTGTGTGCATGAAATCATCCAAAATGCTGTAACACAGAATTCTTATAGGAATAGCTGCACTGGAATGATTTTGGTTAGGCACAGCTTCAAAATCCATTTTCTTTTTTTACTAGCTTAATCGATGCCTGGGGGAAACATTGCAATACCTCACCATATCCTCCTTCCCTAGAGCTACTGGGAAAAAAGTCTGTCCGAAAGTGACACTTGAGGATTCAGTAGACACATGGCTGCAGTATTGTTGTAGTGTTTTTAATAGTAAACAGCCTGACTGTTCATGAGAGGAAGAAATTTTAGACCAACATCTCCTCACTGATAAAACACAGAGACAAAAGTTCCAGTAGGTCAGCATGTCGTCATTGCACTCTAATTCATACCTTCTTGCATTCAGATAAGATAAACCCTAACCAAATACAAGCAATCTTCTCACACTTGCTTTACAGAAAAAGGAACAGAACTATCCAGAGGTCACAGGGCCTGCCCTTTGGCCTTTTGAAACCTGTAACTGAGGCCAAAGCAAATCCATACATTTGACACTTCATTTAATCAACATTTTATCCAAAATTTATATCCTCTAGGTTGTTCTGAACAGCAGAAGAAGATGGGTTTTGACTTGAAATAGGTCAAAATCTGTAGAGTTGCTGGCTATACCATAAGGAGACATTCTAGTACAATGTTCTTTACCTCTTATCAAGGGGATTATTTTCCCTCTCTGATGTTTTGATGTAAGCACTCACAGATGAAATACAGAAAGGAGTCTCATACTCCTCATTAGCCCCTTTGTAGAGGGTTGGGTTTTTTTTCTATCTTGTATTCTTTACACAGAGCGTAAGGAGCCATTTGTCTCCGAACACTGTGGCCAAGTTTGCTGACACAACACCTCCTGCCCCGCAAGCACCACAACACAGCTGTTCTGTGTACCTTAACAGATAAATTACTTCCTAGCACAGCACACCAGAGTGAAACCTCCCAGCCTACTGTTAAGGAGTTTTGATAACACAAATTTTGGTAATATTTCTTCATACAGCTCCCTGGTGTCATCCTCATACAGTAGAGAACTGAGGAATGAGGGGAACCTTCCTCTCTCTAAGTGGAGGGACTTGGCCCAAACTACTGAGTAAATAAGAAGCTTGTAGAGCTCTGTGTCCCAAGCAGACAGTCCTCCAAAAAGATGCCTATTTTACTGGCTTGAATTCATCACATGTACTTCATGTGTTGATTGAATACATTTTCCCCCTCCTCATATTAGACCATAAGTAAATTTCCATCATGCTTACTTCTTCCTTTGGTTCTGATAAAAAACCCTCTAGGATTCCATTTCTCATGTGCAAGTTTCTACGATCATGAAATAACTGTGCCTCTTATCTGCCTTTTAAGATAAAGCAGGAATATGCCATCCTTCTCTTTGTGCACTGGTGATCCCTATCCAGTAATGTTCTCCTTCCCCATATGGCCAAGATCCAATAATTCATCATGTCAGTGTTCAGGGAATTCTTCCTCTCCTGCTAGGAAATGATCAGCCTGTTTTCATTTCCCTTGAGCCTTTGGGAGAAGACAGTGACTTAAACTTCAGACTTATGATTAATGTCACTTCCTTCAATGTAAGGTACAAAACCAGGAGAAAAATAGTAAGTCAACAATAAAGGACAGGCTTTATCAATTATTTAAACGCTATTCACACATGAAAGATTCAAAGAGATTCAATATACTTTTCCCCCAACAGAATATCCCGTTATGAAAGCATTAGAGCTGTAAATCAAATCTCTACCTGCTCCTTGAAGTGATTTAATTTTGGGCTTTTTGAGTCACTTAAAATTATGGCCAAGTTTTACTGAAATGTGATCTCAGCTGTCACACCTTAATAGTAACAGGAGGTTATCAAAGGCTGACTTGTATATTCAGAGCATCTGCTCACGTAAGGTTTTACATTTACCCCTCTTATACCTGCTGTGTTTATATAATGCAATATGTCTAGAGGACTTGGACCAAAGTTTGGCCAGAAAGGAGCAGCTTACTCAGATGATTGTCACTTCCATTACAGTACATACA
>WBNM01015589.1:1637-13675 GCA_013399055.1 Ramphastos sulfuratus | reverse complement strand
GACCCCAGACGCAGTGGCTCCAGGTTCTCCGTCCCTTTTTCCCACAGTTGCTCTCCCCAAAACAGGAGGGAGAGCAGAAAAACATGCCTGGGCAAGCTAGGACCTGCACAAGCCCAATTTGGCCTGCTTAGGCCTACCATGACACTGAGGGAACCTACAAGCTGCAGACAGCTGTGGCACCACCTGGGCACTTGCAAGCCCTGTTTGCTCTCTCTGTGCTCTGTAGGCAGCAACAGGGATTTTCTCAGGGATTTAGCAGCTGTGTAAAAGTGCAAGATCTTCCAACCACTAGATCATGGCTGGCCTTTCAAACATCTATTGGGCTCTTGTTTATCAGGAGGGAAAGCAAAGGAAAATCAACCTCAGTCAAACAGTAAATGGTGCAGGTGAACCATTTTGCACATGCTTGTGTTCATGTCCTGTATCCAGCAGACTTTGGTCCAGGGTTTTGGTCTGCTTCCACCATGGCAGGGTGCCAGGGGCTTGCATGGGGCCATGCTGAGGACCTGGGAGCCTTGCAGCATGCAGTGGTTGGAGCTGTATGTGCAACTAGTGAGAGAACAAGAGGACACAGCCTCAAACTGCACCAGGGCAGGCTCAGGCTGGATGTTAGGAAGAAGTTCTTCACAGCAAGAGTGATTGGCATTGGAATGGGCTGCTCAGGGAGGTGGTGGAGTCCCCAACCCTGGAGGTGTTTACAAAGAGGCTGGAAGAGGCACTTAGTGCCCTGGGTTAATTAATCAGAAGGTGTTAGGTGACAGGTTGGACTTGATGATCTTGAAGGTCTTTTCCAACCTGGTTAATTCTGTGATTCTGTAATGGAACCTGAGTCCATGCTTTAAAATCCCTGAAATGCAAAATACCTTTCAAAACCAACAGCAGAAACAAGGCAAAAAGAATAAAGGAGTTATGCCCTTTTGGAAAGTGATTTCTGTTCTTCAGGTCATCACTCATTTGCCATTCACATTTATCATGTATTGCTTCTGCTTTTTGTAGCATTGGAGACCTCTGAAAATGTCTGTGAAATTGAACTACAATTTGTATGGAAAGTAAAGGCTAACTTTACTTAGTCATATTGTCTTCAAATTGAAGTCCTGTGTCCAGGTTATCCCCTGTTACCATTTGTTGCTAGTACTGTCAACGTGCCTTGGAGCCCAGCTCCCCCCTTTGTTAACAGCTTACTGAATAGCGTCCTCTCTGCCTCTCCCTCTCCCCATCTTTTCCTCCAAGGAGTTGTGTTTTTTCTCTTTCTTGTGCATGCTTCGTGGGTAAGGTAGGAGGCAGGATTAATCCAGTGAGGAAAAAGCTGCAGAGACATACCCCACAACATTGATGAACAAAGTCCTGCCCTGGAATGCTGCCTTGTGCAACTCCAACACAAACAGCCTGGGGTGACCCCTCCCTGGGCACAGTGGTGCAGCTCAAGATGCAAATAAGCCACCTCCACTTATCTACATAGCACCTTTCAGGCATATGGTGACATTTGTATCTTCATTCATCACTCAGTATAATGAAAATCTTTTTCTGCCTTTTTATTTTTTTCCAATCACTGCAACACTTGCCTTCCATGAATGTCTTAACATTTATGTACCACCAAGAGACATTATGTTATGTCAGGATTTTGTTCTTGTGGTATTATCTACCCTAATTAAGGCTATCCTTACCTGCTTTGCTTCAGCCATGTAGCAGACTAATAATGAGGTTGTCTTAATCTCTGAGACTTTTGAAGATGTAACAAAGGAGGCAGTTGATGCCAGGAGAACAGGGACTGCATCCTTGCTACAGCCTGCCTCAAACACTGCTCAGTGCCCTACAGTAAAGCTTTCCCTCGTGTGCTCTGAGAAAACCTGCGTCCTCAGCTCCACCTGGCACCAACAATGTGTCCGGAAGCCCCAGGGCTGGGAGGAGCACTCTTCTTGGCCATCTTTGCTATTCTTATGTCTGCCAGCTCCTATAAACCAAAAGTGTTTTGCAAAGCCAACTTTCTGGAAAACTAGACAAGGCCACGTTTAAAGCAGCCTGAGCAATGGGGAAAGTATTTGCATGCAGAGGAGTACTGGCAGTGTCCATGGGTGCATATTATTGTTTTCTTGCCCCGATCTCTCTTTCCTGGTGTGCAGCCTGGGCAGGCAGTGGGGCAGTGAATAAATGAGGCAGCTCTGTGGAAATACCACAGGAATGATTCAAGGCTGCAGCACCTCCTGCAGAGTGACCAGGTGTCATCTACTACTACCAGTTGCTCACTTCCAGCTTCTGCCATGTGCTGCAAGCTAACCCCTCTCCTCTAACCTCCCTGAGGTGCACCAGGGCTGGACCATAAAGAGACATAGAGGTTGTAGACCATGTGGATGATCCTTGAGGTCTCCTTCATAGAATCATGGAATCATAGAATGGTAAGGTTGGAAGGAGACCTCAAGGATCATCTAGTTCCAACCCCCTGCCATAGGCAGGGACACCTCCCACTAGTACAGGTTACTCAAGGCCTCATCCAACCTGGCCTTGAACACCTCCAGGGAGGGGGCAGCCACAACCTCCCTGGGCAACCTGTTCCAAAAGCACAAATGTCTTTAAAACACACCTTTGCTAAAGAAAAGAAGGGATTTTTTTTTTCACACCTAAAAAAAAAAAAAAAAAAAGACTGAAAAAAAGTCTTGATTGGAAAGTGTATTGGGCAGTCTGTTAGTAGAAAACAAGTTCAGTACTAAGCTCTGAAATGATCACCCCTCAGTACAGCCAGTACTTCTGGGACTGATTAGTAATAAATCAATCTAGCTGCCCCCACATTTGTGCAACAAATATAAAATGTAGTGGATTGAGGAACTTTCCCCAATCCACTGTTGCAATTTACCAGACCAGCTCAGACAGGTTGGAAGTAAGGTAAGTGTGGACACACTAGAGGGATGGGAGGTCACCCAGAGGGACCTGGACAGGCTGGAGATGTGTGCCCAAGTGAACCTCATGAAGTTCAACAAGAGCAAGTGCAGGGTCCTGCACCTGGGATGGAACAGTATCCGTACAGGCTGAGGGATGAGGTGTTAGAGAGCAGCCCTGCAGAAAGGGACTTGGGGGTGCTGGTGGACAAGAAGCTGGACATGAGCAGGCAGTGTGAGCTTACAGGCCGAAAGGCAAATCATATCCTGTGCTGCATCAAAAAAAGTGTGGGCAGCAGAGCCAAAGAGGGGAATCTGCCACTTTGCTCTGGTGAGACCTCACCTGGAGTACTGTGTCCAGTTCTGGAGCCCTCATTATAGGAAGAACATGGACCTGATGGAGCAGGTCCAGAAGAGTGCCATGAAAATGATCAGAGGACAGGCTGAGGGAGCTGAGGGTGTTCAGCCTGGAGAGGAGGACAGTCTGGGGGGACCTAATAGCAGCCTGCCAGTAGCTGAAGAGGGCTACGGGAAGGATGGAGAGAAGCTGTTTGTGGTGACAGGCTGAGGAGCAATGGGTTCAAGCTTGAGAAGAGCAGACTTAGATTGGATGTTAGGAACAAGTTCTTTATTATGAAGGTGGTGGAGCACTGGCACAGGTGATTGAGGCCCCTTCCCTGGAGACATTCAAGGTGAGGCTTGATGGGGCTCTGGGTGACCTGGGCTGGTGGAGATGTCCCTGCTGGCTGTAGGGTGGGGGGGGCTGGACAAGATGACTTCTAGAGGACCCTTCCAGCCCAGCTCATTCTATGATTCTATGATTCTATAAAGCTGTATTTACAGCAAAGCTAAATTTACAGGCATATACACACAATAAATTTACAGGTATTTACAATTATATAAAAATTAGAAGAAACACAGAAATACAAACTCTCCCCCAGACAAAGAAAAGAAGGCCAGAAGGGGTGCAAAGCCATCCTCTCTCTCTCTCCTCCTCTCTTTCCCAGACAGAAAACAATCAAAAAAACCAGCAAAGCTTATGTTGTTATCTGGGAATGTGAGCCAGGGTTAGTAGAAGAGGTTAGAGTAGTGAATAGGTCTGATGCAAGAAGAACAAATTATTTATACTTTGGCTTTTTATACCTTTCAGCAAATCAGTGAATGATATAGACTTTATGGTTGCTGTTTGTTTCTTTTTTTTTTTTTTAATAACCAATGACTTAATTTCTCTCATTAGAATATTCCAATTAGTCTCAAACCAGCACACCAGTCTTCTGCCTCCTACCCCTAATGCACTCACTGCCTGTGCTTCAGCTGGAGAGCCCTCCTGAGACCCATGCTGGCAAGGACCAGAAAATATGCAAGGCACTGTGCCAGGTGGAGGCTGGATGGGTGGTAGGTGGGCTTGGTATTTTGGATGGTAAAGTGAATTATGCTTGTCTTCAGCAGGAGACTTGTTCGTTGCTATGTCTCATGGGGAAACATGCATTAGGGAAATTAATGATTGTTTCCAGCTGAAACCTCTAAGACAGGTATCTGCTTGTTTTAGTTGTCAGCCCCCCTGACTTTGTAGTCTCTGTTCTCTCCTCTTAGTAGAACTGCTAATTGTGTTTAAAAATAATTACAATATTCCCTTTGATGAGCTTTGCTCATTTAGCCAGGTTGAACAAAGGTTACAGGGGGTGTAATATCTCTTAATAAATATGTTGGCTTGTAGATGCTGAGGAGAGAAAAGAGCTTTTTGATTTGAGGGATAATACTCTGGATCAAATGGCTGTGTATTGATCATAAATACACTGCAGGGAGATTGATTGGCATTGGAATGGGCTGCCCAGGGAGGTGGTGGAATCACCGTCCCTGGAGGTGTTGAAGCAAAGCCTGGATGGGACACTTAGTGCCATGGTCTGGTTGATTGGCTAGGGCTGGGTGCTAGGTTGGGCTGGATGAGCTTGGAGGTCTCTTCCAACCTGGTTGGTTCTATGATTTTATGATTCCATTATTCAATGATTCTATGATTCCATGATTCTATGATTCCATAATTTCATGATTCCATGATTCTGTGAGTCCATGATTCCATGATTCTATGATTCCACAATTCTATGATTCTACAATTCTATGATTCCATGATTCTATAATTCCATGATTCCATGATTCCATGATTCTATGATTCCATGATTCTAGGATTCCATGATTCTATGATTCCATGATTCCATGATTCTATGATTCCATGATTCTATGATTCTACAGTTCTATGATTCTATGACAGTTTTTCAGTATTTGAAGAGGCAAGTTCCAGAGAGCTCACTCAGTCAGGGAAATGGGGCACTTGGGCTTATTTTAAGAAGGAGCTTCATGGCCCCACATGAGGAATAGAACAAGTGAAGGGAGGAATCCTGACTCGGTTGTGGGATTTCATGAGGCAGGAATTATAAAACATGCAGTTATTTTATTTCTGGCAAGCCCCGCCCACAACTTTATATAAAATTAGTTAGGTGGGTTCAGCAATTCATTCGGGAAAATCTTTCACAAGGATGCTTACAGGGAATTTAGTAATTCAGGAAAATCAGGAAGCTTGGAAAAGGTTTGCTATAAGAAATAGCTTTGCCAGGCTTACAAACAAAGGCAGCCTGGAGCCCTAGGGAATGTCTGCGGTGCTCACGGCGGTGGAGTAGGAATTTGGCGATAGTCCCTTGGCTCCTTGTCGGCAGTCTGGTAGTGCCTTGAAGTGCAGATCGTGGGGGCAGCACAGGGTGAAGCTCAGGCTGCTCACAGCGTACTCACGGCAGAGGCAGGTCCCTGCAACAGGCAGGCAAGATCTGACGGTCGAGAGCGGGGACTGTGCCTTCTCGTCACCGTTCTTGCAGATGCCCCTCAAGGACCGACTCAAGGACTGACTGCAGGTCTAAGTCAAGGTCCAAGTCCGTGTCCCACGCTGGCAGTCTGTGGCTGGCAGTCCGACGCTGGCAGTCTGTATCTAGCAGCCTGTGGCTGGCAGTCTCTCTTAAAGCCCTCTCAAAGTTCCCCCCAGATAACGTGTCTCATTGCCATATATATATGCTGGGGTGATTTACTCTGTCCAGTTCAAGCCTGGGGGGGGTGGGGTAAGGTACTTGACACCTACTCCTTTCACATTCCAAACCAGAGGTGGGGGGGAGCAGAACAGTTTCACACCCCATTCAAACCTCTGATGGGGCAGAGTCTTGAGTGTGGCCTGCCACAAATCCTTAGAGAAAAGTGATGAGGTTTGGTGCTGTGAGACCTTGAGTGCAGCAAATTAAATCCAAAGGGTTTTTGAAGACGTGCTGGAGTCCTCTGCTGACTTGATGTTTGCATTGTCATTACCTTGTGTTTCAGCTCTCTGGGGTCCCAGGAAGGGTGCATCTCCCTGGCTTCCCCAGTTCTGGTGGCCAGTGAACCATAGTGGTGGCAACATGCGCCATTGCTGCTGGGACATTCAATTCAAAGGACTATCAGTGCACATGTCTAATCTGCTTGAACCCATCACCGGTATTCACCCTAGACATTAGGGATAGCTGAGGGCTTCTCATGTCTGCTCTGGTAGCATAATCCTGGTTGGCTTTGTTGGTCCATCCAAGATTATTTTTCTGAGTTTTTTTTTTTTGCAATGGCACGTCAATTTTCTGTTGGAGAACCACTGGTATGAGTGATGTTCTTGTGCTGTATTACAAGGGCTGTGGTTAGTAGCTCCAGAGAGGGTCTCCTCTCCCTCTACTCTGCCGTGATGAGGCCACATCTGGAGTACTATGTCAAGTTCTGGGCCCCTCAGTTCAACAGTGACATAGAACTGCTTGAGAGAGTCCAGCACAGAGCCACAAAGATGCTGAAGGGAATGAAATATCTCTGTTACAATGAGAGCCTGAGGGAGCTGGGGCTGTGCTGCTGGGAGAAGAGGAAACTGAAAGGTGACCTCAGCAATGGTTATAAAGATGTAAAGGTGAGTGGCAGGAGGCTGGAGCCAGGCTCTGCTGGGTGATGCCCAGTGACAGGACAAGGGGCAATGGGTGGAANTCACTGTAATTACGCAGGGGTACCCTGTGGGCTTTGTCCTCCAAGGCTGCTGCCACAGTGAATTTTGGCCCATTTGAGACCTAATTGGGAGACAATGTGGAGAGGGGAGAAAATGAGCACTGGGGTTTGGTGGATTTGGTTTGCATGGGGGAAATTCTCACATATCCTTTATCTGTATTATGTGTTAAGGATTCATGCATGCCACATCTTTTCCTGCAGGTTTTTAAATGCAACCTTTCTGCATCCATCTCCAATTCAGCGAGAGCTGATTAATTTATTGCCCTTTTTCTTTAAAAAGAGAAAAGTAGAATAATATCAGTCTGTTGTGCTCTCAAACAAAAAAACCCTACAACAATCATCTAGACTAAGAGGCACTTTGATGGGTGCTGTGGGCTCAGGTCTTTCTCAGTGAGGTTCCATCATGAAAAACCTTGCTTTCAGTATTTGGGCAAGCCCTTGGTGTCCACAGGTCCTTTCCAGGGGGAGACACAGGGTGTTGATGACACTGGTACAGGTTGCCCAGGGCCAAGTTGGATGACCTGTTCTAGTGGGGTGGGACTGGATGAGCTTTGAAGTCCCTTCCAACCTAAACCCTTCTATGACTCTACAAGCCAATGAGGCAGGTGGGAAGGTAGCCACAGGGTTTGAACTAGTTGCTCTGTGCCCTGAAGTAGCAAAATGGTAGTTTGGGGGCTGCAGTGATTTGCTGCACCCTGAGCCATTCTCCCAGCTCATGGGCATCTGTCCTGCCATGTCAACCTGAGCACCTTCAGCTCTTCTGCAAAACAGCAGAGCACAGGGAGCCTGATCTGCAGCTGTCTGCCACAGGTTGGAAACTCTCCAACTCTCTTCTCTGGAAGCTTTCAAAACCTGTCTGGATGCAGTCCTGTGTGGACTACCCTAGGGGATCCTGCTTTTGGTGGTGAGGGGGGTTGGACTTGATGATCTCTGGAGGTCCCTTCCAACCTCTAACATTCAGTGACTCTGGGAGAGGCATGAATGCCAGGGAAAGGATTTTCGATGCACCATCACCACTAGCAGGAGGAATATCACTGAAATAGGATGAGTGACTGGCTCAGTGTTACCTGGAATATTTTTGTAGAAACCATGGCAACAGTCTTCCTCAAAATAATAGCAGCTTTGCTGTCTGGGAGCTCATTCTGCACTTGCTTAAGCTGTTACTTGAGGCTAAGCCCTTTCCTGCATTAGGGCTGTCTGGGAGATGAAGCCAAGTACCTGAGTATTGGTTTGAGAATTTGGTTATCTGACAGTTGTGGCTCCAGAGGAACAGCTTGGGAGTAACTTTTTCAGTGAAATCTCTCTCTGTGTCTATATGATTCTACATCCCTATGTATAATTTCCACCCAGATAATTTTAATTTATTGATGCATAAAAGCTCTCAGAGTTTGCTGTTCACCCTGCATTGTTCTTGTACATGGACAAATCACTCTTCAACAACAATTATTTGTCAAAAGCCATTATTTGTGGCCTGGGGAAGGTCTTATTTTTCATTATGTTTTATCATTCTGCTTTATACTAGTTACAGACTGGGGCTGTTTGTTTGTTTACTCAAGCCATAGTGTTTTGGCAGTATTTCTAGGTACTTTGCAAGGCAATGAGAGGAGTGCTGCTCTCAGAGACAGCCTACAGGGCTGCCAGCACTACAGATCTGTGAAGGAACCCACATTTTAGTGACCCCACCAACTTATGTGTATTAATATTCTTTAACTGAGGGCTTTTAATGACCAGTTTGATCCCAGGGCTGCTTTATTTGATGAAGTCTGTTTCATTTGATGGGGTCTGTAAGGAGCATCTTCTCAGAAGTTCTCACACAAGCATCTCATATGGCACAAAAGGGGCCACACTCTGCCACCCTGGGGCTGTTTTGTACCTTGGAGGCTGTTGCAGAGCATTATGCTGCTGCATGATGCTGTAGGGTGGCTGTGTGAGGGCAACTGGGCAGTGCTGTGGCAACTTTTGTCTTTGTCACCAGGCCCCTATAGCAGGGCCAAGTACCTAGGGAAGACATTTGGGAAGAGATTGTGAGCGCTTGTTTTTCCTCCCTGCTTTGGTACAACCTCCCAGGCAGCTGATCAGTCCTGCTAGACTGAGCATGAATAATAGTAATAACATGATTTTTGGTTTGTTTTTTTTTTTTTCCCCCAGAGATTTCTGAACTGTACTGCTACATTCAAATGAGAGAATAATTAATAAAAATAAATCCAAGCATTCCAAGCCTATACTTCTTGTGTCCCTCATGTGTTAACATGAACCTCTGAACACTGTTATTAAACTAAAAACTATATTTCTAGTTGCTACAAGCAAAGCTGATGTTTCATGGCAGAAGTTCTTTCAGCTGCAGCTGCATAAAGACTGATGCTTTTTTTTTTTTTTTTGGGGGCAGAGTGTGCCAGGATTTGAACAATACATTAGTACAAAAGGGAAGTCTCATAATTTTGTTGCTTGATACAGTGATCCATCTGTAATTCAATATCACCCATTTTATATCAGAGGGTAATAAAACCATTGTGAGCTGAGGTACTAATCTGATGGTTATTTTTTCTAAACTAAGTGGAGACCTTTTCGGTCGTTTTAAGGAGCTCTCCTTGCTAGAAGTGCAGAAATTGCTTTTACCTGATCCAATTTCACATTAGGACAAAGAGTAAATTTCATGCTACGTTTCATTTTCAGATATAGGATATAAAATGACCTACAAAAGAAAACCTTGTGCTGTTCCTGTTCTGTGTTTCATAATAAAGCAACAATGAAAAAGCGTGGAAAGAAACAAATTTCCCTAGGGAAAAATGTTGCACCATGTGGGGGTGAAATCAAAAATCCATGCACCTTTCTGCAACGTAAGTTGTGGCCTTGTTTATTAAAGGAGCAGTGATCTGCCCTCTAGAAGGTGAGGAGATTGCATCTTCTGCCTGGCTCAGTTCCTGCCTGTGGTTCATACTGAACTCACAATCCTTCATCTGCTGCTCTGAGCAGCTTACTAATGGATGTTAAGGCTTACGTTGGCTGGAAGAGACCTTCGAAATCATTGAGTCCAACCATTAACCCAGCACTGTGAGGTCATCACTAAACCACGTCCCTCAGCACCACATCTCCACAGAGTTTGAATCTCTCCAGGGGTGGGACTCCATCACTATCCTGAGCATACTGCTCCAGGGCTTTGACAGCCCTCAAGGGAAAGAAATTGTTTCCTGTGTCCAACCTAAATCTCCCCTGGTGCAGTTTGTGTCCTTTCCCTCTCTCCTATCACCTGTTCCGTGGGAGAAGAGACCAACCCCAATCTGGACCCACCACTCTCCAGCTGGAAGATATCTGTGGCTGTTTAGTCTGACCAACATGCTATGTGCTGTAACGATTCACTCTGGCCCACAGCCCCATGGTTTGTTTATCAGAAAAGTACCCAGTCTTGATTGGGAGAGGCCAAGTGACAGCTGAACATCAGTGTGTCCTAGTGTTTTATTCCAGCTGCCAGCATCTTCATCTGCCAGCACTCATGTCCTCATATCTCTAAGGTGGAGATGTCTGCCTCCATTCTTGCTACTGATNACACCCTGTGTTCCCTGCTCCTTTTATCCAATACAGCCCGAAGATCAAATGGGCCTTTGGACAAGAGATAGCCAATCAAATAGCAGTTAGCCAAGATTTGGCCATATTGGGTGAAGCCATAGGCTTACTTTACCCTTTTTTGAGCAGATCACAGCCTTGCATAAGGCAACCCTGTGCACCCTGTTTACTGCAGTTGCTGGGCAGACCCCAGACCCCAGACTTAGTGGTGCCAGGTTCTTTGTCCCTTTTCCTGCAGTTGCTCTCCCCAAAACAGGAGGGAGAGCAGAAAAACATGTCTGGGCAAACCAGGACATGTACAAGCCTAATTTGGCCTGTTTAGGCCTACCACGACATAGCCACAAGATGGCTTGCCTTGGCTGATGGTTGATTTTCAACAGGCAGCAAGAGGAGCCCTTTTCGAGCTTCAGAGCTCTACACCTATTAATCCAACAACAATAACAAAAGTGTAGTACTTCTTAAATTATATGGTTAATATATTATTCTAAGACAATCTAGTCAAAATCAGAGATTTGTCCCTGATCTTTGGTTGAGGATTAAACCTCAGAAACAGGAGAGTTATCAGCTATCAAAGATAGTTCAGGTAAGTGACCTTTTCTGTGAAACCCTTGAGAAAGTACATTGCTGTAAAGACATCATCTGAGCATTTTAAAACAGCACAGGAGAAAATGCACTGCCAGAGAGATTAGGGTGTTGATACAGATGAAATACTACAAATTCTGACTGTGTCAAATCAAATCCAGCTACATATCTTCTTCGGCAGCCCCACATAAATAATCTCTTGCCCAGGCACAGCTGCATCAGACAAATGCTGTCCTGCATGATACACAGGTAATTAATTAGTCCTGGCTGCTAGCTATGCTTCCACAGATTCTCTTCTTGTTTCTAAGGTAAAATCAGAGTGACTTTTGCTTAGAAGAAACAAAGCCCCACAAACACTCTTATTGAAATTTAGACCTGCCCTCTCAAACAGGAAACTGAGAAGGCTGTTTGTGGTACAATGAATCTCAGTTTGTCTATAGTATGGAGACTACATGACCCACGTGGCTAAGAGCACCTCAGACTGTGGAAAGCTGTGACTGACCTGCCACAAGCAAACCTGTAAGTTCTACTGTACAGAGGCAATTCCAATGACCTCCTGCCACTGCCCAGAACCAAAGTGCCATCCCTGACATGATGACAGCCCAGTGGAAACCAGAGCTCTTTGGATGAGTGTTTGCTGGTGTTGTGGGCAGCTTGCTGCTGGCCTTAAGCTACAGTGAGCAGGTGTTTTGAGAGGCTCGTGGCAGGCTTTTGATATCTGTGACTGTTAAAGGCCTTATAAAAGGGGATTTGTAGACCTGCATGCACAGAGGTGTAACCTTCTGGGACCTGGTTAGGCAACTTTTTCTTATACAGACCCTATGTCTGCATATTAGTGGCACACTAAGTCTCTATTTCACTTGCTTTGTTTCCTCCCTCCCATTACTCATCCTCAGGGAGCTTGTGAGACCAGACATTTATGTCATCCTTCCATAGAGATAGCAATGGCTTTTCTTCCTTTTCTTCTTTTTTTTTTTT